>CAVNYN010232845.1:0-29386 GCA_963692815.1 Nyctanthes arbor-tristis
GCATCAAGCGCTAGTTCATTCTGGCCACAGCGAACGTATATGCAAACTAGCAGCGGAAATGCGACTACAGTTCCCACATGATCTCCACATCCTCTCAGCTTGCACCCAGTTATTAACTTCTCCAAAGGTCGATATCATAGTGTCATATACAACTATATCAAAATGTTTGTTGCTACTTCTGTCTCTTTCGGCTTCCTCAAACATGCTTAAGGTTGCATCACAACCCCAAGATTTTGGCAACTGCTTTTAGAACCAACCTATAAGTGTGGCCAGAAGTCCTTTTACCAGCCTTCATAAACTCAAAGATTTTCACACCATCACTCTTGCTAGTATATCGCGTTGTGTGGTGGATGCCGACCGATCGAAGTGCAAGAAGAAAAGAAGAGCACAATAAGATTGAAATGGAAGAGGAGGAACGAAGAAGTGAGGATGGACAAACAACTATACGTGGCTTTTGTGGTCCACCAGGGGATTATATATATATATATAATACTTCATAGCTAGTGATGAAAATGAAAACGGAAAAAAAAAAAAAAAAAAAAACCCTTTGCTCTGCCCCAAGCCCTATGGTTATTTGCCTCCAATGGTAAGAATTTGTCAATTCGCGGATTTTAAGGCAATAACTGTTCATGTTTTCTGATCCGCCAAACTCACAGGGCAATGATGAATCGAGCTCGTTTTGCCCTGCAAAAGACTTAAAAACATAGATTACTGAACAGGAAAATTCTGAAGAAGCCTCAGAAACACTATACTTGGAAGACCCATGTAACACTCCGCACGTGAATCAATAATTAAGTTATTCATCATATATCATATTTTAGAAATTTTCTAATAGTAAAAGAAAAAAAAAACAGTAAGTGAGAATAGATCATCCAACTTTTATTATCCACCGTTATCATTACATCATTTCCCACCTCCAAAAAGAGTCGAAACAAAAGAAGGAAAGTTTATCTTGCACAGATAATACTAAGTTTTTAATAAGCTGCTAGTTATATATTACAGCATTACATTTGGACGAGAGTACTGATATTGGTCATTATATTCAAATTTAGTTGAAAATTCCTTCAAAAGTTGGGTACGCAGGTTGTAAATTTCATATTGAATAATACTCATTTCCCAAGTGACATCAACAGGCGTAGACATCCCATAGGACCATATACTGGCAATATTGACCCAATGCATTTCAAATTGATCAGGATGCATAGTCTAACCTTGTATGTCTGTCATTATGTATTCTCGCTCCATTTCCTAAAAATGGAAAAAGGGAAAAGGGTGAATATTAAAAATATTCAGTGAGTGGAGGTGCTCGGGTAAAAATTTGTTTTGAAAGAACTTTTATCAATAATTTTATCCATGGCATACACCAACACCATTCTCAGTAGTAAAATCATGATCAGTGATCGGCCAATAACCTCTATCATATAATATTGAGCTCAAGATAATCATCAAACATGAGATCCAGATAAATCATAAATACGATAACCAGTAATCAGTGACTACATCCTTTGATAGAATATATATGTGATAATACATGTTTCATTCATTCTCTAAACATTTCCCCGAAGGGAATGGCGTATACATATATTCATAGAAAAGGAAGTTCCATCATGAATTTCAGAACGAAACATGATCATTATACCAAAATGACAAGAGAGTTCCATCAAGAATTTCCGAATCGAACATGATAATTATTCCAAATGACAATAGAGTTTCACCAGGAATTTCGTAATAAAACATGGTAATTATTTAAAATGAAGGTGAAAGATACTTTCATGGAAATTTATATCTTCAAGAAAATAGCTTTAAATTAATAATTCCACTCGCCTACTATTTCATATCTATGTAAATCTCTAAAAGAAATTTTTGAACTAAAATTAGTTTCTTACTTATTTTCTTTTTTGTCAAAAATTAGTGAGTGAAATAAAGTACTTCAGAGCATATGAAGTTCTTGGTTAGTGCTTCAAAAGTACTATCAAAGTACTTCTTGAGTATATTCACATAAATCTCTTTCAAAGTATTATTGCAGTACTTCAATAGCTCCCAAACCACTATTATCCAAGAATAATAACATTAACACCTGTTGTACTCTCCAAGTGCTACTGCATTACTTCAAGAGTACTTCTATGAGACTACTCATATTTAGAACGTTACCTAGACTCATAATGCTTCGCGAGCATTTTGATGGTACTACAGCAGTACTTAATTGCGCAGAATTGGCTAAGGAGTATCGACTTACCTTTTTACAGATACTCCTGTCAGTTCCTCAATTATCGAGGCCTATTTATAGAAAAGGGGGGGAAATGCTAGCGGTTGGATTAATTTAGATCTTTAGTAAGGGTTAGTTCAAGCTTCATTGTCACACGGCGTAAAAATTTTTTTACTCTATTAGTCTTGAGAGTAATTTTTTGTCTAGTCCTAGAACTTCTCTCTATCAAATTTTTACCTCCAATATCTGCAAGACTAAAAATAAACTTGTTTATCATTAACATTATTATTATTGTTATTATTATAAAAATTTTTTGGTATATTACAACCCGACCTGACTTGCGTTTTAAATTATTATTATTATTTTTTTTTTTTGGGGGGCAAACCTTAAATTCCAATTTTGAATTACCAAACGTCTAGACCTACCCAAAAAAAAAAAAAAAAAAGAATGAAAAACTCACCAATCACTATGCGGATCAGAAGCTGATCCGATTTTGCTTCGATCGGTAATCTGATCCACATCACGGGGCAATAACAGTAAGCCAATTTTTTTTTTAGGGCAATAACAATTTTCACGGATCCAATTCCAACCCTAGTCCACCCGTTGCCAACACTATCGATGGCAGAAACGACTATAATTCGCTCAGTGTATTTATCTTATTTTATTTCATTTCATTTCAATTTCAATTTCAAAACAAAACGCTTGTCGTCAAGTTTGTAACCAATCGGTGTTGGGATTTCCTTTTCCTTTTTTAAAGTAAAAACAAAGTCAAATTTGACTTCCACGTTGGGCTTCGTTTCTAAGACAAATGTATGAAGAATACTTAAAATACTTGTTTAAATGGAAATCATTACATTAGACTTAAAGACAGAGAGAGTTAAGGCCCCTGCACATGGAAACATGTCTTTTTTTTTTTTTCTTTTGGTGAAATATATATATACATTAGAGGGCTCGTTGATATCTTTTCTTGGTTTCACTAGTAAAGTTAATTAAATATTAATAAATGCATTTGCTGATGCAGATGTTCATTATAAACAAAACTTTATTTGTCACAAGAAGTACGTAAAACGCTGTGATTTTTTTAATTTTTATTTTTTAAAATCCTCAATAGCCTTAACAAAAAACAATTAATAAAACTAATGATAAAGAATACCAATTTTCTTGTTGAGAAAGAAAGAAAAAGTGGCCGAAACTTCCTAGAAGCAATTACGAGCCCACCGGGTCACGTAACTGTCCCTCCATAAATTTGCTTCCCGATTGAGTCATGCATTACGTCTGGATAATGTCCACCAAATCTATATATATCCCACTCCTCCTCTCATTAATTCATCCATTCAACTCCGCCTCTCCTTCAGAAGAAAGCTAGTTTGGTCGAGCCCTGTTGAGTCCGAATTCTGATATTGCTGAAGTTTATGTGTTGAGGAAACTCCACAAGGAGAAGATGAAGCGACTCGAACAGAAGACAAATCGAGATAAAGCATTATCTGTTGAAGATAGAGAGAGTAATTCTGCTGCTGCTGGATCCACCGCCGGTTGCTTTTCGGTTTTGTTCAAGAAAGTCCATCCAAATTCTATGCCAGATCCTGATTCCTAATTAGATCTAGATCGATACAGTGGTTAATATTTATTAGAATGTAATTTGGTTCATAAATCATATATTCATATGCTGTCAATTCTAGGAAGAAGATTTGAAATTTTTATATTCATTATATATTGCAAATTATGATATTCTATTTTCCGTAATGTGTTGAATAGCGTGTTACGTTCCATCTGAAATATTATCACCAGATACTTTTGGGTCTACTGACAATTTTCCTAAATTCTATGACGTATCTAGTGACATCACAAGTTCATCCAAAGCACAGACACGGAGGTCAATTTCCGATACAGGAAAGATATGGAAAGAGGAATATGTACATCTGCAAAAACAGCTTCGTTGGGACTTTAGAAATAGGCCCTACAAGCTCAAAGTATATGGTCTTATGATCTTTCGTTGCTAAAAGGATCTCCCATGATCGTGGTGTTTGGGTGAAGGTGATCAAGAAAGAGGAAGGCACAATAAAATTTAGTGAATTTCACATGTTTCTTATTTTCTTTTCTCTTTTAATTATTTTTCATTTATTTACACCAATTTTTTCTCACTTTTCCTTTCTCATGTTAACCCTAAGGTTCAAAACCACACAGTCCACGCCTTCATTTCCACATTCTCCACTATTATTTTATCATTATTTTTAAATTTCTATCTATCTCTATCATCTTTTTCACTTTTTTTGCTTTTTTTCCTACACCCCTTTCCACCAAAATATTCAATTTAAATAATTATCTCCTTACTAACTCTCTCCTCTATGACCTTCATCTCCACTCTTTCCATTGGAGATGCTCTAACCTGCTATCATAGGTATTAGGAGTCCCACAATTAGTTGACCTAGAGAATGGGATGAGTATTATGTCATTAATTAATTTGTGTTGTTCATCTCATATTACTAAATTATTATTTTTTTTTTGTCATACTAACTATGTTCCTTATTGAAAATAATTAAGAGCCGACTAGTGAACTCTATAGGCTATGAAAAGCTTGACAATGGGTTTCAGAGTCAAGTGAACCAATTCCATACTAATCACGATAACTCGTCTTATATTCCTCCCTTATTATTCTTAGTCCCCAGCTTGCTATCATTATCCTGTGCTTCAGTGCTTAACTATTGATTTTTTTTTTCCTTTTCTAAGAAGTGGTGTATTTATAGGGTCTTAATGGGATCGGGTAGATTTAACTAATCGAGACCAATTATTGGACAACTTTACAAATTGGGGTGAGGAAAATGTTCCTACTTCCATCCACTACAAATTGTGGCATTAATGAAAATTTCCCTAGGGTTAATCTCCATGTTTTCTTTTTAATTTGTCCAATTTACTTTGTCATGCTTATATATTTAGTATTAGTATTACTTTTAGGAATACATCAAACATTAAATAAGGATATTTAAGGGAGTTGGTTTGTCAATTTCCTTCCCCAATACCTCCCCCCCCACCCCAAAATTCCAATTCTTTTCTTAATTCTTTTGTAAAAAAATTAGAGTGGATAAATTTTACGGAGGAAGTATATAGACCACTAAAGATAATACTAATAAAAATAATTCCTTTTAATCATTTCTACTATTCTGCTTGTACAAAATTTTTGTACAATTTTTTCTTACACACTCATATAGCTCATGTGATAGTCATAAATTTAAAAGATATATGATGATTGTCATGTGAAGAAATGAGTTATACTACATTCCAACTCGAGACTTGGAGTATAATATTACATATATACTCCCTTAATAGAAATAAATCTTGAGATATACAAGTACGTGGATAATAAGGATAAAAAGGGATGCTAAAGGCAAAGCTTTAGAAGATGTGATGTGAGGTGTGAAGTTGGGTGGAAATGTAACATAATTCAGTGACGTGATGTTATGTATTAGTGGTGGTAAATAGTATTTAAAGTACTCTATACTTCTACTTCTAGTCAATCAATAATTCACATGCAGATTAAGGGGAATTAGTTTGTTATTTAATTTAGTTCCTAGAATACACATGTGAATTTTTAATTAACCAAATTTGATACTTCTAAACACACCAGAGTGCTTTCCAAACTACATGTCTGTCTTTTTCATTCTAGCGTAGCTGGTGACATCAATAGGTCATAGGTTTGCTAACCGGAAAATGTCAAATTTCTTGGCCAAATTAAATAATGCTCTAAACTTGGTCCTCAAGCCAGAATGTGTGGTCATGAACTTCAAACTTACATGATCAATTGACCTGCAGCATCCAGCAAAATTCCTCCGCCCCATTGTGCTTGCCTCCCAAATTTTATAATAACTCGTATACACCGCATCTAGTACACGTAATCAAGCCTTAAATGCTAAAATATTATGAAAAGAAATGTCTGTATATTTTTGTCTGGTATGGTATCATACAGGATTCAACAGCTGCCTGATCCATGACAAAATTAATGCGTGCCGCCCAAGTTCAGAACACTATATAATATCCCCTCTCACTGCTCAGTTGTCATCAACAAAAATCATCCATCAGCTTTGTTAATTTCTGCTTCTTGTTAATTTCTGCTTATTTATTCTGGTGACTTCTGATTAGGCCATGTCCACTATTGGTGCTGATATAGCTGAAGTTTATGTGATGAAAAAGCTTCACAAGGAGAAAATAAAGCTGGACAACAAGAGAACTAAGGGAAATGCAATTTCTCAAGGTAAAATAAGCGATCCCAACAAGAAAACTAAGAAAAAATCAGTGGTTGAAGGGGGAAAAAGTACTCGTACTTCTGGTTGTTTAGTATCCGTACTGTTCAGGAAAGTTCATCCAAGTTCTTTTCCTGCATCAGATTCCTGAATGGCGGTGGTGTAAAAGACGGTATATTTATGTCTTCCCAAAATGTCGTATGAGACTCTTAGGCTCATTTGGTTTTTGGATCGCGTAGAACCGGAAATGGAAAGTCAATAATCCCAAATCCCGTCTATTGCCCTATCATTCTATCTAGTACAGGCTAGTTAATGTGACATACCAAACACGCCGGATAGTTTGTTCTGGTTCAGTGTTTTGTGCTAGATACCAATGTATTTCACACTGATGCAGATGGTCTTCTGAATATTTCTATGTATGTAAATGCAATCACCACAATTTCTTCACCAGCATAAACCTTGGGAGAGAAAGATCCTGGTCTTCGGATTTTGACTACCGTTATTGTAGCTGATTGCATTCAAAATTAAGTGGATTATTTTAAGTGTTTTATATTAAGTTCAGCTCTGAATTTGGAACAGATGTCAAACGAGTGCAAATTCCCCCATTTTCGGAATTGATTACCAATCACAAGCCGCCACATGTAGTTTATGACTTCACCACTAGTGATCAGTAAATGGCTTCATAGAAAAACTGGCAAACCCCAAGCTTCATCTGGAAGTAAAATTGTGGGTGGTGCTGGTACTTCCACCTTCTATACCAGGCCACTCTGAGGAGCTCGGCCAGCCTCACACCTTCTATTTGAACATAATAGTATTTAAAGAAAATCATTTGAGCCCAAGATTGTGTTCAGCAAAAGAAAAGAAAACCATTTATTATATCTTGCTTTTTATCATCAGCCATTTTGGAGAACATTTCAGAAACAATATATTTCAATTTCAAACTGATACATTCATTGTTTTCTAATCAACCCTGTTCCATGAGACTTGAATTTCCATAACATCAAGGCACGAAATTGCTTTGTAATATTTCAGACTAAGAACTTATCAAAAGGACTGCGTGACATTCCACTGCTGGTGCAGTGTCAACAGCATCAAAACCGAACTCATAATGGCAAAACACCAGTATGTATACTTAGCATCTTTGCTTGCAGTACTCCTGGGTGCAACCCAACAAACTCTAAGCACTCCTAACCCATCTGGCTGATTATAAAATGGAGCATGAGCACCCACGTTTCATCATGGCATCATCTTGCAGTTTATCTGAGCCAAAAGCATTTCAGTAGCAGAAATTCAGGATCCAAAAATATATATGAAGAGCATATACTCGTGAATGGATTCTTCAACTAGAGCATTCCGCACTAATTATGCATGGAAGAAGCTTCTAGTAGACGGACTTCTTTGATCCATGTTAAGTTTGTTAACCATGCATTTCATAATGTTCTGTAACCCAGACTAGACAGCAGCAGGGAGGTTAAGAAAGTAAAAATAAGACATTGTACAGTTAGGGCCGGCTCTGAGCATTTGAGTGCCCTATGCGACAATAGAAATTGGTGCCCCTTCAATTAGATAAGGGCTATATTAGAAAAAATAAATCATAATCTAATTATAGTATTTCACATTAAAAACTATTATTTTCGTTATGTTTCCCCTGTTTTCTTAGTATTAACTTCTTGGATTTATGGCTTATTTATTTTTTATTTTATTATTATTTATTTATTGGTCTTTGATAATTTACGGAAATTTAAGTTTCAATGGTAGTCTTTGTTTAATTTTTTAAAATAATAAATACATTCTAATGCTTAACTCAATAACTTCCATTGAACTTTTTACAAAATTTTTGTCGCAATAATGCCCCTTTTTTTTAACAAATAACATTCTAAAAATTTTTCAAAAATTTTAACATCACAGATCGGAAGAGCGTAATAATAATAATAATAATAATGGTGCCCTTTGAATAATGATGCCCTATGCTATCGCACTGCCAGCATACTCTAGTGGCCACCTATGTGTACAGTGTACTGCCAATACTTCATACCAAATATAGCCAAAAGTTTACTAACACGTGTAGAGCTTGTTTGATATTATTTATTTTATCAATTTATAATTTTACTTACCACTGATTTGACCTTTGATTTGATAACTATTCAATTACAACCATATATTTTAAACCTTTTTACATTCCCAATATACATTCTACCTAACTCCTCATTATAAATTCTCCACATTTTGACAAATAAAGAACATCAAACAAGCTCGTAGATGAAAAGGATTCAATGCCTGAGACATTTATATTAGGTCAAACACCATCTTTCAGTTTACAATCTTAAATGAATTTTTCAACTTAAGACGCCCACGGAACAATTTAAACTCACTGAACGGCATTAGCCTTATAGGAGTAATAATGAGGTAAACGAGGAACATTGCAATAGGAGATTATTTTCTTATTTTAGATTGGGTTTCTTGTTTTCCCTTAGGCTAGTTTCATTAAACTTGATTGGTTTCATTTTCTCTCTCCCCGATAATGTACCATTTCATAGCATTGTTTATGAATAAAATCAACTCCATCTATTTTTCAACTTAGTATAGGAAAATTGATCTTAGACGAATATTGCAATCTTTTCATTCTTTAGCGAGCGGCATTGTGCAGCTTGCCAGCCCTGCTCTCCCCACCCCCCTTTTTTTCGTGTGTCTTTTCCTTTTTTATTGTATCAAGTGATTTTCCTTGCATTCTCCAAATTAGGATATCAAATTTAGCCCTAGAGTCGCAACCTGGGAAATGAAACAGATAACTAAAATTCAAGCATTGTTTACAGTAATGTTCATCATTACTGATCACCTGTACTCGTGAATGACTGACCATTTGAACTTCAAAGTTTTAGAATCTTGTATATTAGCCCCTGAACTTTCATATTCTTGCGTTTTGACCCTGTTTCACCTTCTCATTTGTCGAACACTCCCTAACCATAGCCCTCATTCTGCTTATTGCTATTTTTGGTAATAACACTGGTTCTACACGACTAATTTTTTGGGTATTGTTTTAGTGGATAGAATTGTTTCGAGTAATATTATTGGATTACTCTTGGATTCAAAACTCAGTTTGTTGCATAGGTGAATTTTTTGCTATGGACTCTTCAGGGCAGGGCTTCGAATATATTGTTGAGTGTCTAACACCTCTATTTTTATAGATTTTCCCATCTAAATTTTCCTAGGTTGTGACTTGTGACCATTGGGCCAACTTCCTAGAGTTGTGGAACTTGGTATAGTCAAATAGAAAAACTGACACGCCCAAGGGTTTCTGTTTGGTCTTTCTCTTGTTCTCTGCTATAATAGTCCAATATGCACTGTTTGCCGCGATCTCTTCTAACCACAAAACTTTAGCCTGCCAAAACTAGTACTTGAACCTTGTATCCTCAGCAACAACCTAACTGCCCCAACTTAACCTCACTGTCAGGCACTTTTCCAGTCACCTTTATTAAGGGTTGTGTGACTTTCATCTTAGAAGACCTAGTCATTTTGCAAGTACTTGCAGTTTTAGAGTTCTCGGGTTCTCCATTCTTTAGCTTTTGGCTTCACCAACAGGAACAGTTTTTTCTCTATTCAAAGTTCACCACGTCTCTTATTCAAAGGAAGCACCATCATTCTATTCTACTCATAAATATATCCCCATCTTATCTTTGCTAAGTGCACAACATTTTATACTTTCTGTAGATTTTGTTTCACATGCAAAGTGTTATGTTGACAGTGTGTGCTGTTATTTGTGGGTGCAATTGACCTTTGCAGTGAAGTGATCATAGATCTATCACTCCCTTTGTATTCTATCTTTATGTGCGTTCTTGGATTCCAGCCTCCTACTTCTCGTGTAACCAACATTGGAGGACATTATATCTGAGTGATGATTGGAACAAAAAGAAAGGAAAGGACTTGGAGTACCAACCAAAAGTCAACAATAATTTTAAGTAGCGGGCTATCTTATATGTCACTATCTAAGTTGGGCATTTATCAATACATCAATATGAGAAGGTGAGAAAAATAGGAGATTGTTTTCATTTTAACCAGGGGCTCATTGTTTTTCCCCATTCTAGTTTAATAAAAACTATTAATTGGTAGGAATGCCATATTTCCTTCTTGTTTCCTTCCTTACATAGTTAGGAATATATTTTATTTCCTTTTGTCAATGGGATTGTACCATTATACATACATATTGATATATTGTCTAAGAAATGCATTTAACTCCTATATTTCAATTGGAAAGTTAACAAAAATTATTGTTGCTTGTGGCAACTCTGTTTCACTCATTTCATTCAGGGCATTTAAGATTCATATTATACTGAAAAGTAAGATAGACAGAAGTCAAAAATTTATAAGAGAAAGAAAAAGGAATGTGGATAGTGAAGCTTCCAGTGAGACAAAGAATAAGAGACACAAAATGAAGTGTCCGTAAGGATGTGAAGACAAAATCTAAACATTTTTTCTTTTAGTTAATGCAATAGTATAGTGTCTTTATTATCTATCTTGTACTTCTTTATTTTTCATAATTCAAAGAGAGAAAAAAAATGAAAAAGAAAAGAAAAAAGGAAAAAATGAAAAGAGTTTGGCATTGTCATGCCAATAGTACTTTTGAACAAATAATTCTACTTTCCGATGTCATTAAAATTTCATTACACTGAAAATAACTTTGAACTTCTGATACTTCACCATCTTTTCAAAGTTTATTAAAAGAAGTTCCCGAGTCCTGACACAATACTACCTCTATTGCTCATTTGAGATGCATAATGCACTTGCAATTGTTTACTAGAAATGGAAAGATTGTTAAGAATATTATTCCGAAGGTGCTCGTTCTAGTTGAAAAAGTGCTAGTGAAGGAAAATAAGGACGCACGATACAATCTACTCAAGACTTGTGCAATAAGACTATAAGAGCAACAAAAATAAAGAACCTGTTTGGGAAATTCAAAAAAGTAAACAATTGCTTATAAGCCACTTCGTTTGAAATCAAGGTTGGGTTGAAGTAGAACTTTTTTTAAAGTAGTTTTGACATACTTATATTCATTTTCATAAATAATAAATAAAATATTTTTAAACTTAATTTACTTTTGAGCAAACTTTTAAGCTTAACCAAACAAGCTATAAGTCTTGTTATCAACGAATTTGGGAACGGCTACACAAATCCTTCTGACTCTCCTTTTCGCTCATTATAATAGTTATTATTCACTGCGCAACACGCAATTAACCATTATTAGAACTTAAAAAGCCTTGTATGAATTACCACTATTTTTTTCTGGAAGAGGAGGACGCACAACAACAAGCATAGTGATGACACCTCCTGGAACTTCACTGAGTGGAATGCGGGATTCACCAAGTGTTCTATTGTTTTCCAGAATCTTTCCAGCATTGATGAGCTTTAAATCATTTATGGATTTCGGCCCACTTTCATTCCCTGCATCACACAGTGTGAGAATAAGCAGGAAAAGAACTGAAATAAAATGTCCTAATGCAAACGTATATTACAAGCCTATCAAAGAAGCTAAAGGGTACTTGAAAAGTAGGTTTTTCCATCTATATATCTTGTTATAAACCTTACGCTCACTATCATATACTCATATTTGATGTAAAGGGTCTAAAGATCTTATTGTTGGAGAAAATAGCAAGGTCAGAAGTAACAAATCCTCCTCGAGCAAAAACATTTCTTGACAAAATATTTAATTGCCCCTTTATTCTGAGCCACTGCTCACTTGTTTTATAAAGCAAATTGTACATTACTGGACAGTATTCAGAATTTAATAGATGCTAAAACCTTACCCTGATCCTGCTAGATTATGTCCCATACTATACACAAACATGCCCATATTGACCCATAAGAATCACTTGGTGGTTTACTGAAGTTAAAATGCACTTTAAGAATCTCCAGAACAGGACTCGGCTTTCCATCTAAGACTTATGCATACACTAAAAGTGACTAAGATGAGATGAAAATCAACTTGAGCTGTGCGTAATCACAGTGAAAAACAGAATAATTGTTTCTATCAATGCAACTTACCAACCTACAGATTCATACAAAATGAAATAACAGGAAAATATTCCATCTATTGCCTGAATAGAGCATCCCCAGATGCCACAGATATTAATAGATAGCCTTGAAGACAAACCCCAATATTGAGTTTTAAGCAAGTAACAAAGACTCAGAGCACAAATAATACACTGTTAAGCACAAGGCCAAAGTTTACATGCAGAGGCTATAAGAAATTCCAATTGATGACGAAACCCGGTAGCAAAGAGAATAAATACTCAATTTGCAAATCCTTAACCTAAAGTTTACAAGACTATGGCAAGATCCTCTGTACGGCAAAGAGCTATCTCCCTGCTCCTTCTACCGGAGGCAGAGAAAATGCTAATTGATCCGATCCAACATGGCACAAAAATCAATTATGCAAAAGTCACAGTTAACAGATAACACTTATGCATAACAAAATTACGTAGATTATGCCTGGACACAAGTAGAATAACCATCAGACAAACCATGAATCTATTTACATCTTGTGGAAAAGAGGCACAGATCCCAACCCCCCACCCACCCCCAAAATAAAAAAATAAAATAAAAAACAACACCAAAGTTGAAGCAGAAACCTTCATCAGCATCACGAAATAAACTTGGAATCGCCAACACAACCAAAAAAAGAAAATAACCTTTTGGCCATTGTGCAATTATCTTTTCTTTGAGAGATCCCACAGTTGTGCTAGAGTTAAACTTGCTTGGTCCAATATCACTACCATCTGCAAGCCTGAATTTGACTTCAACCAATTCTTCCACGGCCATTGAACAATCTTACCACAAATTTGCCCTCAAATTCACATAACCCACAAACCAAATCACCAAATTAAGGGCAAAATCGCACAGAACCAAAATTACCAAAATAAAAATTTACAAAGATTGCCACTCAAAATGACTTGGCTGAGTAAAATACAAGGAAACCAACCTCTAAATCAATAAATTCAACCTCTAAATCAATAAATTCTTTTATAAATGAAAATTGTCTCAAAACCCAGACAATAAAAGACAAGATTTCAGTAGATTATCATCAATAAAGTTTGGTATATGCAAGAGCTATTTGTTGCTAAAATAATTTTCACTAAATGGATAAAGAATCAATATATTTGAGATATGCGAATTTTCTAATGCTTGAAGTGGAGACATATATCAAAATTTTGCAGACAACCAAAATGGAAGACTTCCAAGTCGCATCAGAATCCTTTACCTGAATCCATCTGGAAATTGTAATCTCCGATAGAGACAGATTTCACTTGTTCAATTGACAATTGGAGCTGAGAAATTTGACTACAGATATTGCAATATAACCCCTCAAGCTTCCAAGAATTTTGCTTAACGCCTTCAGTTTATACTTGTTAATCAGATAGACCATCAAATTATTCCATTGAAAATTATAGTCAATTACGTGGGATTCTTGTTCATTAAAAGAAGTTATATTTTTTTATTATTGTTATTTATTTATTTTTTTTGGGAGGGTGGGGTTGGATTCTTGTTCTTTATATGTAGATTTAATTGTTTTTTTCAATGTGATACTAATTAATAGGGTCTAATTGATAATTGTTCTTGTATTTTAGAACTCATAATAGTGAGATGTGAGGGTGGGGATTCTTGTCTTTATGTGTAGATTTAATTGTATTACTATTTATAAATTTTTTTATGTGATATTAATAAATAAGGCCTAACTGATACTTGCTCTTGTGTATTAAAACTCATAGTAGTTGCACGTTTCCTTTATTATTGAGCATTTTCTTTTTCGATTGAGAAAATAGGACAAAGCTTTAGTTCTAAGAAATTATTTTTTTATTGAGAGAATGTAGCGATAAAAATGAGTTTGAAGAAAATAATCTTAAGAAATTAAATCCACAAACAAAACTTCTAAACCTTTTTGGGCCTTGATATGAAATTTCTCTATAATTGAGGGATAAATATTAATCATTATTGAAATATATGAATTACATTCCCCCAGAACATGTTCAACGAGGGAGACCCAGACACCCACCGACTATTAATATTATGAGAAAATTACATAAATCCTTGGGGTTGATCTGATGGCACCCGTATGAGGAACGACTTATCAAGAATGATGATCACATTCTAAACTATTATCTCAGTCCTACAAAAATATTTCGAGCAATAATCTAATACCAAACACAGCTAAACGTTTATGTAGCATGTCAGATATGTGTCATCTAGTAGGGTTTATGCTGCCAAATGTTTGACATTAGATTATTTTCAAAGATAGTCTTCATCCATATTTCACATAGATTACAAAAACTTTATTAATGTTGTTAGAAAGGTACCATTTAAGAATGCATTTCATAATATGCTATTTGTTTTATTTAATATTTCACTTTAAATCTTTCTTATTGTTGATTACTATGTGTAATTATTATGTATAATAATTAAAAAGTTAATAAAAGTAAGAGAAATATAATTTGGGACGAATAAAAAAGGAATATGGAACTATCTTTTCGGGATGTAGGAAGTACCATTCTTCTTATTTCTAGAAAACTAGACAATTATATTTTTCAAATATTTCCTAAAGGTATTTCTTAAGGTCTAACTAGATTAAATGTTTAGGGTTTATAAAACAAATTTGTGTTCTTGTTCGAATTGACATTTAATGTCACATAACAATCTAATAATTTGCAATCATAAAAGCGAGTTGCTTCACATTACGAAGAATTGTTAAATGGACATGCAGCCATTTATGGTCATCAAGGAGCGTCTTTGACTATAACCGTAACTTCCATTTTTTATTTTCATTTTTTATTGGTTACCAACCTAATTTTAAATTAAGCAACTTGTTTAGATCAAGTTGAACAGATAATAAGTCTTACTTTCTAGGCTTTGCTAATGACCATAATACTAAAATTTTATAACGTTATTAACTTTGATCATGACTTGTTCATGTTTTGTCTCGATCAATGACCATAATACTAAAATTTTATAACGTTATTAACTTTGATCATGACTTGTTCATGTTTTGTCTCGATCAACTCCTTGTCCCTTCACAATCCTCATTTTTCGTTTTGTACACTTTCTATCTGCTCCTTTTTGTCTCCCATATCCTGCTGTCCTAGTAGCACATAAAAAGTCACTATGAACTTCTACCTTAAAAGAAAAGAGTAAGCATCAAGAGGCATATTGATGTAGGTGGGCTAGTAACTAGGTAATCCGTGATTAGATGGGAAAAGAATTGTTAAGAGAAGTAATTCAAACTATTTTATACTCATGATGAAAGCTTTTATATTTATTCAAATTTGGAATTCGTTCTGTTCATATAGGAATCGTTAATTTGTTTTGATACCGAATTTCTAAATCTATATGAAAATTTCAATATCGTTATTAAAATATATGAACATATATTTACGTCAAAAAATATATATATGAAAACATATAAGGTCAAAATGGGCATGATTAGAGACAATGCTTTTAGATGCTAACTGTGATAATAAGAATGACATATATGTGAACAAAAAGGGTAATTATATTACCACTATGAATTTTGATTGTTACACCACGTTTTATTGAATTCTTAAAGTAGACAGTAACAATATAACATAAATAACCATCTTATGATACACCCATATACTTGTTCTTCCCCTCCCTCACTGTCACGTACACCACAAACACCAGACACAAAACCCCTAATCTAAATTCAAATTAATTAAAAATACATGAATCAAAACAATAGACATTTCTTTCTCAAAAAATAATTAACAATTAAAGTAAATCCGATTATGTATTCATTAATTTTGATTTCTTCCATTTTGCACTCATTTGTTGAAGCAATTGAGAGATCCAATTCACTGCAATACCTCCACCATCTCTCATAATTTTTGTAAAACATGTCAATATATATCTCTGTTTCTTTTCCGTTGCTATCTCTGCAAACTAGAGTGGTGGTTCTAAATTTAACAAATTTGATTTGATGCATTCATATGAAATGATAACCCTTCAAACTTTGAAAAATTCTAAAATGGTGGTCGAGAGGCATAACTTCTTCGTTCCTATTTTTTAATGGTCTCAAGGAAATTATGAGAATTAAATTAAAATACCATAGAGATGTAGCTGAAACTTTTATGAATGTTATTCTTTCTTGTGTTTCCTTGACATGGAGGAAGAAGAATAATGTATTTTGTGAAACTCCACCCCCGAGGGTTATTTTTTAGGGTTAAATATGTAAGTGTGGTGTATAAATAATGCAACTAAACAAGCCTTCCTAAAAACAAAGAACCCCGGTCTAGTAGTTAGGAAAAGTCAAAAGATAACAAGACAGTGATAATGTGAGTAACTCTGTTCGTTTCACTTGAATAAAATCACAAGTACGACAGTGTTATAATAAGAATGCAACTAAAAAGTTGTTCCTAAAAACATAGAACAACCAGTCTAGTTATAGGAAAATGCATGGGGATGGAATTATTTTTTTTTTCTTGACATTGGATATGAAATCATTCTTGTTTTAATAATTTGAGCTGATTGATTCTCATTATAGACATTGATTTATAATTAGAAATTATAATAAAGTGAAATGAGTGGTATAAATTTAATAAAAGTTTGAAATTTATAGTTATAAATAAGCAGCTGTTAAATCAGTGGTCAAATCAGTAGTAAGTGAAATTATAAAATTAATTGATAAAGAGAATAGAACAAGTACTTAGGACAGTTTCTCTTGCTTGTTTTGGTTTTGATTTTGAATTCTCAATTTCTTTTTAATTCTCAATTTCTTTTTAATTTTATATTTTGGACATACTATTTTAAGAAAAGATTGGTTAGCCTTTTACGTGTTTAGCATTTTTTTTTCTTGTTACACTAAATACACTCGAAACGAGAAAAGTAAATTCAATTCTTCTTGTAAATACGTCGTTTGCTCATCATCGACGTTTTGTTCACAATTTTTTTTTTCTTGTTCCAAGAAAGCTTTTTTTTTTTTAAATGTAAGTAAGGTGTTTCGTCCTAATCTTTTGAGAATTGAGAATTTATTATGTGAAAAATAATTTTATGAGAGAATATATATGGCTAGAAAGTAAATAGTTCTAGTTTGAATAAGTGTTAGAGTGATTAAGTTCTCACGTTTTGACAGGAAGTCTAGATTCGAATTATATATTCCCCTCTCTTTCCTATTTCCCCATTGTATAGGGGAAAAAAGAAGAAGGAAAGTAAACGATAGCTATTGTTGTTGCTAAAGAAAGTAAAAGATAGCTATTGTTGTTGCCACTGCTATTGTTATAGTTATTACAAAAATTCTAGGGGAAACATGAAAAAAGGCATTAGTAGGTGATATTTTTATGTGATACACTCATATTGAATGATGAAAAAATAGTTATATAATCATCATCTAATAAATTTATGTCACATAAAATGTCACTCATTAATGTCTTTTTTCATGTCTCTAGAATTGATGTTGTTATTATTATAAGAAAAATGTTAAAAGTTAATAATTTAAACTATGTATGACCGAGATTTGAGAATCAATGAGGTCTTCTCCAATTGTCAAGCTTGAGACCTAGGATCCTTAAAATTTCAAGGCCAATTCCAACCATGTGTCGTGTGGGTTTGTATATTTACTTTGCGTTTGGTTTAGATGTAATTCTATACGCATTTATATTGTTTATACTACATATTATACTTGTACTTAAAAAAAGTTACGTATGATTGATAATCTATATATATCTAAAGCAAAAGAGGTCTAACCATGTTTTCTTACTTAAACTGCTGATGTCACTAATGATGTTATTTTTCTTTTTTATCTTTTTTTTTTTAAATTTTTGTCCCCTTGCCAATACATTTTTACCTTTATTTTCCTTTATTCTTTTCCTTAATTATCTCCAATTTCTATATTAACATTTATTCAATTTATATTTATACCAAATTCTCTCAATTTAATGAACTATGTTTTCTTTCTTCTCCAACATGAAGTCGTCTAAAACGACTTAATGAATATATAATCAATATTAGATCTCTCTCCAATTTCTCTCTCGAATCTCTCTTGAGACCGACTGTTCACCCTGGGGTTTCTGGGGCCTGGTTCTTCCGATTTCTGCTTGTTTCAGCTTCGTTTCTTCTGATTTTCAGCTTATTTCAGCTGCATTATTTCTTCTATCTTTATGGAATCAGTAGAGGAAATGTGGAAATCACTGTCATTGCGACACGACGAACAGGAAGTCACATAACTGAACGAAGAAACCGTGGTGAGACATATGCGTGAGGTAAAATGTGCTCTGCTCGGTAAAATTCTTACAAGGAAATCCTTTCACAGAGAGGCTTTCAAGAGCACAATGATCAATCTTTGGAAGCCTAATGGTCTGTTAGAATAAAGTTCTTAGATGGCGATGTCTTTCTGGTCGAAAATGGGGATAGAAAGGATCAACAGCGCATCTTGAACCTTCAGCCATGGAACTTCAACGGGGCTTTGATAGCATTTGCTCTGATTGAACCGAGCTCAGGTCAGTTACTTCCAAGCTTTCAATTTGTACCCTTTTGGGTACAAGTCTATAATTTACCTTTGGTGCATGAGGTCAGACATGGCAGAGATTATTGGCAAGCATTTGGGCAAGTTTGTGGAGGTTGACAGTGACAATGAGGACTCTTGCTGGGGACAGTTTCTCAAGATCAGAGTGGAGCTCGACATTACCCTCCCCCTTCGACGTTTAATCAAAATCAGATTTGGCCAGATAGAACTCCTAACTCAACTGGACTTGAGGTGTGAGAAACTACCCGATTTTTGTAGCTTACGTGAATCATATCTTTGTAGAATGCACGGAGGCGGTACCCCCTATTTTAAGGAGGGCGGAGAATCATCGTTTCAGACCAGAGCTTAAAGCCCCTTTGGTAGGCAGAGAGCGTTCCTACCAAGCCAAACAAGTCCAAGAGATAGAGGCTACTGAGGTGAGTAGTAAGAATAACATACTTGCCCCTGTTGTTGAAAATGAGATGAAAGGCAAACAGGGGGATAGAGAGATCTATCAAATAAGGGGTGTTAACTTGAATCTGGTCCAACACAGCCCTTCTATGACCACTGGGGATAAAATGGAGGCAAAAGGGATAGATTATGTTGATGGGTCAAAGACAAAGTGAAAGGCAGAAAATGATGAAAATGATGTTGAGAAGAGATCGCGTCAATCCTTTGGGGAGTGTTCCAATACGGCTTCTATATCAGTAGAGGTTGCATTGCAACCCCGTCGGGCACAATAAGTATCCTAGGCTGGAATGCTCGAGGATTGGGGAGATGAAAAACCTCCGGAGGGCTATCCGGGA
This sequence comes from Nyctanthes arbor-tristis, assembly GCA_963692815.1. Classification (NCBI taxonomy): domain Eukaryota; kingdom Viridiplantae; phylum Streptophyta; class Magnoliopsida; order Lamiales; family Oleaceae; genus Nyctanthes; species Nyctanthes arbor-tristis. The sequence continues at coordinate 19,747 of CAVNYN010232845.1, forward strand.
TAATTTCCCATCTCTGGTTTTTGTTATGGAAATGAAACTATACGGACAGAAAGCTAAGCAAATTAAAGACTTTGTGGCTTTGATAATGGTTATCATGTAGACAGCAAAGGGGGAAGTGGCGGACTGATTATGTTTAGGGATGATTGTTGGGATGTAAGTCTTGTAAGATATTCCTTTCATTATATCGATGTATTAATTAAACACGACCATCGAGGAAGCTGGAGACTTGTTGGGATTTATGGTGAACTGAACACAAAACTCCGCAATCATAGTTGGACTCTTCTTAGGAGGTTATGTGGAAATCAACTTGGTCCTACCATTGTCATTGGAGATTTTAACGAAGTTATGGCGCTCTGGGAAAAATCTTGTGTTGAAGATTCTCGGAAAAATCTTGTGTTGAAGATAACCGACTAGCAATGAGGGGATTTCTCCAGGCACTTAATGACTGTGAGCTTAGTGATTTGGGATTTTGTGGACCTCACTTTACCTAGAGAAGGTCTTTTACTAATGTGAATTTTCAAGAAATTAGATTGGATCGTGCAATTGCAAACCCCGTGTGGAGATCTAAATTCAGTAAGGCCCGGGTTTTACATGGTGAGTTTTATGGTTCAGATCACAGGATCTTGAAAGTGGAGTTATATGATGATAGTCCAGCTTTTGGTGCAGCTTTCAAAAGGCGGCGAAGATTTATGTTTGAACCGGGTTGGCTTCGTGAGCCTAGCTATAGGGAGGTTATTACTGAACGATGGAGCGAAGCTCAACACTTGGGCATTCAAGGAAAACATGGTAATTGCGTGTCAAAACTGAAGAAGTGGAAAAATGATGTGTTGGGCAATATACCTAAAAGAATTACAGAATGCAAGCTAAAACTCGATTACCTTTATTCTACAGATAAACCGGGTATGGATAAAGAGCAGATTCTTCTTCTTGATAAAGAATTGACGAAACTCTATATGTTGGAAGAATAATATTGGGCCTAAAGAGCTAGATCAGATTGGATGAGACTTGGAGACCAAAACACTCCGTATTTCCATCACAAAGCAAAAAGTAGAATGAGGAAGAATAAAATATTGGGATTGCTCCATACAGGGGAATGGTGGGATAAGCCAGAGGACATTGAGCGGATCGTTACTGATTTATTCTTCTACCTATTCACATCATCTTCTTCAAATTTGGAGGCCTTTCGCTCACGGATGGATGGTGGTGGACCTACCCTCTCCGAGGTATCTAAATCTCTCCTTATGGAATCTTTTTCTTATAATGAAGCTAAAAATGCTCTTTTCTCCATAGGAACTCTCAAGGCACTTGGGCCTGACAGTTTCCACGCCGCTTTTTTCAACAAAATTGGGACTTGATGGGCGAAGATGTGACTGATTTTTGTCTCAATTTCCTTAATGGGAGGGTCATTGGAACATTTTAATCATACCAACATCGTTCTCATTCCTAAGCTGAAACATCCCTAGTCCATTTCGAAGTTCTGCCCTATTAGCTTATGTAGTGTGCTATATAAGATTGTTGCTAAAATGTTAGCTAACAGATTGAAATCTGTTCTCCATGAGATCATTTCCCCATTTCAAAGAGCTTTCATTCCTGGAAGATTAATAACTGACAATATCATTGCAGCATTTGAATTGATGCACTCACTTAAGCGACGTACGTCTGGAAAGACGGGGTTTTTGGCACTTAAGCATGACATGATGAAAGCGTACGATAGGGTTGAATGGGATTTTCTCTATATGATCATGGATGTTCTTGGATTTCCAACCCTATGGAGCTAGCTTGTCAAAAGGTGTGTTTCCACATCCACATTTTCTTTTCTTATTAATGGATCTCAAAGCAGCGTTATCACTCCTACTAGAGATATTAGATAGGGATGTCCCCTCTCTCCGTATCTATTTCTTTTATGTACAGAAGGGCTCTCTAGAATTATTAAAATTGCTGTGTTAAATGGTGAAATCATGGGCCTGCAATGCTCTCGTAGAGGTCCTAGGATTTCCCATTTATTCTTTGCAGACGATTGCTTGGTTTTTTTGTAAAGCAACTTTAAAGGAATATAGTTTCCTCAAATCCTTACTCGATTGTTATGAGAAAGCCTCAGGGCAAAAAGTCAATATTCTGAAGTCAGCTTTAACTTTCAGTCCCAACGCGAGTTTGACAGATCAGCAATCCATTTTGCAATTTTTTGGACTTGAACGGAGCAACAGCCACAGTAAATACTTGGGGCATCCATCTGTTGGGGGAAGGAGTAAAAAAGGCTGTGTTTGCAGGTTTAAGAGAGAGGGTTTGGCAAAAGTTACAAGGATGGAGGGGAAAATTTTTCTCTGTCGGAGGGAGGGAAGTTCTTATCAAAGCAATTGCCCAATCTATCCCAACCTACACTATGAGCGTGTTTAAGATTCCACGGGGCTTGTGCGACGAACTCTCTCAACTTCTTACTTTCTTCTGGTGGGGGAAAAAAGGATGGTAAAAATAAAATACGCTAGGCAAAATGGGAAAATTTGTGTCAATCAAAATTGGTTGGAGGACTGGGTTTTCGTAGCCTATCGTGTTTCAATCAAACTTTGTTGGGTAAACAGGTCTGGAGACTCCTCTTGAACCCAGACTCAATTGTGGCTCAGATTCTTAAAGAGAAATATTTTCCCCACTGCCCGCTGCTTCATGCCAAAGCGAGGGGAGATTGTTCATACCTCTAGAGAAGCTTTCTTTGGGGTCGCGATCTAATTTTGAAAGGACTTAGATGGAGGGTTGGAGATGGTAAAAATATCACTATTTTCTCATCCCCTTGGCTCCCCGTCCCTTTTCTTTTCTGCCAATTACTCCCTCTAATGGTGACTTTCTCCTTAAAAGTTTCTGATTTATTGTTGCCTAATGGTGAGATCGAACTGGGATATCATTAACCAAAGATTCCTAGAACCAGATCAGGAGGCTATTGCTTCATTACCTGGGGGTGCTCTAACAATCATGACACGCTCATGTAGCACTTTGACAAAAAAGGTGAGTATACAGTGAGGACGTGGTATCATGTGGGTTCTTTTTGACTAAACCTGATGCATGGCCTAGCTCCTGTCAACTGATGAAATGGTGGAAGTTTATTTGGAATTTGAAGATTCTAAGTAAGATAAAAATTTTTATCTGGAGGGTGATGAATGACTTTATCCCCACTAAGTTGAATCTGTGGATTAGGAAAATTGCCCCTTCCCCTATGTGCACTTGATGTGAAATGGAACATGAATCAACTGCCCATTCTCTCTTTTTCTGTGATTGCATCGTTGATGTTTGGGATCCATCTGTGTTTTGCTCCTTTATTTTAGGAATGAGGGGTTCTTCTGCGGGAGAAATTTTGAGATCGGAAGAAATTTTGTGTTGAAGACATGGAAATGTTGGAGTCAGAGGAGTGCTCAGATTTTCGAAAATATTTGGACTAATGCAGAACGTACTCTTCTCGGTGCGGCGGGATTCCTCGCTGAATTCAAGAGGGCAAATGGTCTTGATGATGATTCAAGAGCAAATCAAAATAACAAGCATTGTCGAGCGTACTTACGGGAAAAGCCGAAGGATGGATTTCTTAAGGTAAATGTGGATGCTGGTATCAATAAAGATGCACACCATTTTGCTGTTGGAATCATGGTGCGTGATGAGACGGGGAAATTTGTGATGGGTGCTACACGATGTTTCCAAGGTTCAATTAGTCCTCTTGGAGGGAAATGCATGGCAATCCTTGTTGGTGTTCAATTGGTTATTGATGAAGGGCTTCAAACTGAATGCATCGAATTTGACACGACGCTCTTCCGATCTAGGCTATCCAAAATCCAACCGAGAGGCATTATTGTCCAGAAGGCAAATGACGAAGGCATTATTGTCCAGAAGATCAATTTGCTCATTTCCAAGTTCTCAATTCCTTTATGTAGATATATTAGTAGGAAAGCAAACAATGTAGCTCATTCACACGCTAGATTTGGGTTTAGGAATGGTATTTCACGAATTTGGAAAGATCATCCCCTTGACTTCATTGTTGGATATATGAAGAACGATTTGAATTGTGAATGAAGGCTCTTTTGAGTTAAAAAAAAAAAAAAAGTCTTCTAGGTATAAATCCAAGCAAATAACATTTTTAATGTCCCCTTTTTCTTGACTGTCGTATGGTTATTATGGTCTTCCTTTCCTTTCCCTCCCTCATTTGAACTGTTGATTTACATCTCATCTGTTGATTTTTTTTAATCTCTTTTTGAGTTTAGTAAATGAAAAAAAGTGTTTACAAGTTACGGATATGTGGTGTTAAATGGTGAAATTTCCATATTACTTTAACAATGTTCCTCTATTAAATGACAAAATCTTACTCATATCGTGCTGTGAATTTTGGCATATTGTCTCAACGAATTCTGTTTTGACACAAGATCACTCAATCATGAGAAAGTATGAATTTATTGTTTGTGAAATCAAATTTTACTCCAACATTGCTATGCTTTGATGTCATAATATCTATTATTTCTTTTATAGATTCTTAGCTGAATTTGTGGCTTCGAATATATTAAATATTAAAGACAGACCTCTTCCACTGAGATATATGTACAAGGAGAAAGAAGACTGCATATGGAACATTAATTATCATGCATGTGAACTGTGTAATGAATATAGATTGTCTTTTCAATGTAAGTGTATAAAGTTGGTACTATCATTGATGTTATTTCCTCCATTGGTACCCAACTTGTGTTTTTACATTTTTAGAATATGTTCAATTATTGTAAATTCATTAAAAAATTTTGCATAGTTAAATTTTGAACTTTTTTCGACCCGTGCATTGCACGGGTGTTATACTAATCCCTTAAAATTGTGTTTAGTGTTTTTTAAAACCGAAAACAATTTCAAAGGAGAAATGGTAACCGGCTGCCAATTTTTTTTTTTTTTTTTTCATTTTAGCGAATTAGGATTTTCAATTGATTGTTTAAAACTACAGTTCTTTCCCAAACTTTCTTCCTACGATCGTCGAGGGTTGCGGCAGTGAGACACAAATAAGCAACATTTTTATCTTTTGTTTCATTCAAACTTATATCTATCAACTTATTTAGCTATTTTTATATGAGTTTTAAACCTTTTACTAGATTCATAGTAGCATAAGTTTTATAGTTATTTCTTACTGCAAAACATATAATTTTTTCCCCAAAAAAAAAAAAAAACGAATAGTATAGTTGTTAATGATTCCACCTATCTAATAATAATAAAGCTAATTTTTCTAAAACAAAAAACAAAAAAATAAATTAAAATATACTATTTGATTTATTTTAATAATTTGAGAATATTATTTCACCTTTTCTTCCATTGTTGTTCAGTAAACAATATATACCGTCTCCCTCAATATATATACACACAGAGGATCTTATCAAGAGATTCGAATGTTTTTAATAACATTTTTGAACATATAAAATACAATTCTCATTTCGGCACTATAATATATCTTCACTGGTTTAATATATTACTATTATACTCCCAATTCTTCAATCATGAAGTAATAATTTCCACCTACCTTGATTTTAATTTTCTTGATGGTTGATTTAGATCTTGTCATAATTTACCTTTTACCTAGTGGGTGACAGACACCCCATAAAACACCATATAAGTAATATAATCAAATTCTGGCCTTTGAGGAAAAACACTCTCCGTCAAAATGATCTGATTTGCTAGTTTTTAAAAAGTTTTAATTATATCTTAAAAATCAAATGTTAAGAACCCCCGGCGTAGAGAAAAAATGTTTAAGTTGAGACCTCTATTATTAGAAATCAAAGTTCAAGAACTCGAGTATAAAATGGTGTAAATGTTAAGAACGGCCAATTGCCATTAAGACCCAAAATAAGTATATTCACATCTCACAATAAAAAATAATATTTGCTAAAATAAGTGGTGGCTTGGTACATGTAATTCCCCGACGTATGTAAAGATGAAAACGACTAAAGTTATTCTTATTTTAGAGTAATAATTAACATAACATTAGAACCAATTAAGAGTTTTGGTTCAAGTGTCAGAACAATTAGATATACTCATGTTTTAAATAGGAAGTCTCGAGTTCGAACTACACGTAACCCTTATATTTTCCTCCCCTCCCCTTCTCCCACTTGTATCAAAAAAAAAAATAAAATTAAAAATAAACAAGAGGGAGGAGAACCAACTAGGGGACCGATTATGATATCATTTGAATGATACCTTATGCCTCGCATAGACGCGGGTTAACTTGTCAACTGACACTCATTAGTAAGTTGGTCAATTATTTTTTTCTATTAGTTCATTTAAAAAGTGAAGCTACCAAATGACGTCGTAAAGGATCATTCCACAACTCGTTGCTTAAAAATTTTCAACATATTTCTACGCTTATGTAATTAATTAATTATAATTTACAGAACAAGAATAATGATTTACTAGTAAGATGAATTTTTCTATGGTATCTATTAGACACCATTTATACAATCTAAATTGTGATGTGGTAAGTGTCAATTAGACACATTGAAAGATGATGACCCCATTCTCCCCCAGTGTATCCAATGAACACTTGTCTCATTACATCTTTGACTCCATAAAATGCGTTCAATGGACACCATAGAAGAAGTACTACTTACATATATAAAAGTCGAAAATTTTGGCATGTATTTGATATATAGAAACATGGTAAGTGGGAAATAGGCCAATCATTAGAAGGCACACAACTTACAAGTCACAGTAGCAGCTGCGACTAGCGCTGTAAACTATTACTACTTCACAACTAGGCAAAATTCAGCGTAATAAACCTCATCGTTTATAAAATGAATAATGCTATATAGCGCTAATGGTGCTTAGCATCAGTCTAGGTGACATTCAATGTGTCATTAAATGATAAGTGTAATTAAATAAATAAATAATCCACTTAATTCAACTTATTATTTAGTGCCACTTTAATATGGTGCAAAACACCAACAGTACTAAATAGTATAACTCTTATAAAATCTACTTTTAATGGTGAACCTAAGTGGCGAATATTAGACTTATTATTTTATTTTATACGTTGGAAGTTGTTCAAATATTTATATCTTCTGTTGCTTTGCTCATAGGGCATACGCACCATAAACAAGCCTGTGATCATTGGGCCTTAATGTCGTATCGTATTTAATAGAGTTGCAATTTTGGATTTGATTCTAATAATAATATTATTAATTAATTAATTGAAGCTGCGAGCTTTCATTTCTTTTTCTTTTTTCCCCCAAAAAGTCAAACTTGAATAATTATTTGTTATATTGAGTTTATCTTCCGAAGGATTCACAATTTTTATCAAGAATGGGCATCTATCTAATGTTTGCTTAGCAACTTCTTAATTAAATCTCAAAAATTATTTTTGGCACTTAATTTATCTCAAAAGAGATACTACATGATTTGAAGTACACTTTTCATTCACGAATATCTTGTTTTCTAATATTCGTGTAATTGCAAGTCATATTTTGTTCATTTAATTGTTTATTTTATGAAATTGTTAATTTGATTCCAAGATCAAGATGTTTTGTTTCTTAAATATTTCAATTTATTTTCCTAACATGCGCACCTTAATGGAAACCCCCCCCCCTCACCACATTAATGTACCAAAAACAAAATAAAAACACTAAATAGTATTTTTCTTAGATCAAATGGAAAAATAACAATGATTTTTTTCCCCTTTTCAATTTCAATTGATTAAAATAAACTAACTCTCTATATACGAACGGTGCTGATCAATGCCGCCACCGTAGCTTCAAACCCACAAGAACCCATTCCAATACTACTAGTAAACTCACTACATTTGGCCACACCACCAACTTTACCGCCACCGCCGCCGAGGATGATTGAGTCATCCTCCGCCGGCCGGTCATCGTCCTCAACCTCGTCAATCACATCCTGACCCTCCACCACTCCACCATCCTCTTCCTCCACATTCTCTTCCCCCTCAAATTCTTGATTACAGTCTATTTCCTCTCCATCGGAAACCTCCTCATCGTCATTAAAAGTCACCAAGTCCAAAATCAGACGCCCGTTTTCCCGATGAGCCTCAAAATACTCATAGCACGTGACCTTTTCTTCCCGGATTATCAGTCTCCCGTCGCCGGTGCAGTACCTTCTCAACGTGCACGGAGAAATCGGAGGTGGGTACTCCTTTGTTCCCTTCTCCGCCACCCTCCTCCGCCTCCCACCGCCCCCATTGTTCTCCACCGGCGTGAGGGAAGTGAGTCCATGTCCATCACAAAATCAACATAGCTCTCGGCCCCAACAAAATCACCCAATTCTTGGTTCTGCATGAAAGAAAAGGGGCGAGAATAGCTATGGATTTAGGCAGAAAATGGTGGGTTTTGCATGGGTTTAGAAAAAGTGTTGCAGAGGGATATATATATATATATGGAGATTTGCAGGCGGATTAAGCAAGGACGGGAAATCGAGAATCGGGCTGCCGAATTTCGAAGAAAGGGAAAGATTGACAGTGCCAGCTAATTTCGTAGTCATATACACTCCAGGGATTGGGTTATTTATGGATTTAGATTGGGATTGCGAATAATATTTGTTTCTGCATGGTAATATATGGAAAAGGAATATCTAAATTTGGATATAGTTATAATAAGATTATATATTATTATTATGGAGTAATAATAATTATTATTAATTAAATAGAAAAAGAAAGAAATCGATAGGAAAAATAAGAATTACAATAGGATTAGGTAATTTGAATGTAGTGTTTGTGGTGTACAGGAGAAAGGTCTTTCTTGAAGTTTCTATTTATTTATATTGAAGCATTTATCTTTTCAAATCTAGTATGATCTTTTTGGGTTATATATGATTAACATTCCACATTTCAATTTCTTTTCGTCCCTAATTATTTATGTGTTTTTGAACTTATGTAACTACTAGAATTAATTTATTGAGACTTCGCACCACTTAAGTTTTAACATTTGTCGAGCATATTTGAAGGTTAACACGGTTTACGTTTCTGCCACTCGTACGGATACATTTTATTTTCGTGGATACAGAACACTACCCAGCTATACAACTCATTTTATGTGATTTTTTGAATTTTAAAAAGTACTAATTCAAGGTCATTCAAGCTTGGCACAGCTGAACTGTGGTTAGCATAATACAACTTCAAAAAGTTGTCAATTGTACGAACAACACAATTCAAAAATTTTTGATATATATATATATATATATATATGTATAGTTTTTTTGATCTTTGCATATAATTATTGCTGTTGCATGCTTGGTATAACCAAAATCAATTTCACGCCTAGTTTTTTTTTTTTTTTTTGGAACCCAGTTATGATCTTGTGAGTTTTTAAGTTTTTCAATAAAAGTAGGTTATTCAACCTGACAGAATATATTAATCAATCACTTCAATATAATGCATAGCATTATAGTCATGCATGCTACATATATACTTCTTGCTTATTTTAGTTGTTCAAATTTTGAGAAAGTACTAAAATGAGGATCATTCAGTCTTGGTACAATTAATATGTGTTTGAGCACAATCCATGTGATACAATTAATTAGTCTCTATTTAGCATATCCCAATTCAGATACAATTAACTTACTTACAACTCAGTCACTTGTTCGAATAACTCAATTAATGCGTCCATTGGAGCACGATATTAATCCATCCCAAACG
>CAVNYN010232850.1:1219-17114 GCA_963692815.1 Nyctanthes arbor-tristis
CCTTCAAATTTAAACTATGTATAATCCTTGATTAAATTTCATAAAACTTGTTAATAGCAATGAAACTAATACAAGTTACGACATGATTTACTGTAAATAATGAAACTTGTTATATGATATGTTAACTTTTCCACGACCTGTAATAAGTTTACACAACTTGTAAACTTATATCTACCTCGTAATGAGAATAATGGACGGGAATTGTAACGAGAATAAACTAAAAGAAATTAATAACACACAAGTTAATTTATAAAACTAATGAAACATGTTACACAATGTGTGAACTTATTAAACAACCTGTAGTAGGATTACACAACGGGTAAACTTATGTCCACCATATAATGAAAATAAATGACGAGAATTGTAACAAGGATAATTGTAACGGTAATAATAAACTAAAAGAAATTAAGCACCGTGATCTTGAACCAAAGGAAAAAGAAAACACAGAAAAAATGAAAAAATAAATTTCAAAATATACATTGAACACCGAACGTCATGAGAAACTTCTGGGGAAAAAAAGAAGAGCTTTGGAAATCAAAATCCCATAGAAAAAATATATGCGGACTCGGAATACTCGCTGCTATGACATCACCGTTAAAAAAATAAATTTTAAAATATACATTTAACACCGAACTTCATCAGAAACTTCTATGGAAAAAAAGAGATTTGGAAATCAAAATCCCGTAGAAAAAATATATGCAGACTCAGAATACTCACTGCTATGACATCACCATGGAATCTAACCAAAGAACCTGAAGGAAAATTGTGGAAATCGTTTGATAGAGAGGAGAGGGAGAAGACAACAGAGCCTAAAAATTGGGGAAAAAATTAGATGAGAGAGAATGCCTGGTATACTGTTTAATTAATTTCCATTAATAAAATGTAAATTGGTGAGAGAAAAATGGAATAATTGGATTTTTTAAAAACTTAATTAATAAAATACCAATACAATTAGAATATATAAAAACATTATTTTTCCAAAATGTTTTAAAAAGAAGTATTTTTCAAATATGGTTGAGTTAGGGTAGTGTAGTGGGAAAATTGAAAATTTTCTAACAGGAACGGCAATAGGAAAAGAATTGGATAAACTATGCCTAAACTGACACCATCAACAGCCAAAAATTCAAATATATATATATATATATAAAATAAGAATAAGGTGGCTAGTTTCTTTTTTCCCACCTATTGTTGGGCACATTAAGAAAACTGATAATGTCACTGATTTCTTTCGTGGCTTGAATTACGTACAAATTCAGAGTTCTTATATTTCTACGTTTTTTGTCCATAACCTTTAGAAATTGGTTTTTTTTAACCCTCAATTCTATTTTTTTGGCACTATCTATCATATTGGACTGAAATGGATTATAATACCCTATAGCTTTAATATATATATATATATATATATTGGAGGGCTGAGCTGGAAGGGTAAGCCGTGTATTACACATGGCTAAATACCCTTTATATATAATTTTTTTTACAAGCTAAATTCTTTTTTTTTTTTTCTCAATTTAGGAGGGCCCAGGCCTAATATGGCCCCTTTTTAGCTACGCCATTGTATATTTGCACATCATATAAATACATCAGTCACATGACTTGCATACATGGAAAATATATGTGCCATAAGAGCACTTATATGGGGACGGAAAATAAATATAGATATTGATTTTTTTTTTGGCTTCGATTTTTATTTGATTCCAAATTTTTTAAAAAGCAACCAAATCATGTTATTATTGTGTTTTTATTTATTTTTAATCTACTAAATTTTTTAGTTAGCAATTAAAGGGTATTACAGTCATTTTCAGTTAAAAGAGTAGACAGCGCCAAAATGTGAGAATTGAGGGTAAAAAATCAGTTTCTAAAGGTTAGAAACGAAAAACGCAGAAATACGGAAGGTTGGTGGTAGATAGTGTCAATTAGTGTGCTCTTCCGATCTATTTTATATTTCTATTTTGTAGGAGATCATTTGCAGACTTCATCATTTCAAATATTCATATCTATTGTTAAAAAATGGTGTACAAATCATTTGTACATTGTTACTGTGTTTATTTTTTATGTAAGTTTGATCGTGACTAATTACTCAAATTTTTATATTATTATTGTCTTCTCTCGGTGCAACGTACGAGTGAGAATTCTAGTGATAATGAAAGGAATTTGATGAAAACATATAAGATGATTAACATCAACTCCTTTGGAAGGGTAATATGGAAATCTAACTATTAAAAATGTAGTGAAGAGACGAGAACCAAAATAACAAAACAAAAAATTTGTTCCAAGTCTCGTTACCCAGAAAAGCCGGCAAAGTTTGCGACCTCCAACGACATTTGTGGTTCCAGTGAGTCGATTTCTTTCTCGAACAAATTAAATATCTGATGGAAAACAGCAAAAAAAAAATAAAATAAAAAAACACAAATAAAAACAAAATATTCAATTTAAGGCTTCATTACACTGATTTCTAACATATTTTTAAGAACTTGCCTCTTAATGAATCGCGCAAATCGTTGGGTAAGAGATGAATTCATAAGTTTCAGGTAAAACACTTCTAATTAAATTATAATTTCTAGGTTAAGAAAAGGGCATCCAAAGAACGACAGAGGATGAAATGGGCAAATTTTGCTCATTTACATATCAGGCACCTACGTTTTTAGAGTAATAAATAAATGATACGTAGTCCATGTTTGGTTTATCGGTTGCTTTACCAATTTTTAAGATTTTTCCTTAAACTTCCTATTTTGCCTTGGTAAACTGTTAGTTTTCTAATGGATTACTTTTACACTTGTTATGCCACATATGCGTTGCACAGATAAAATAAGTCTAAAGCTACTAAGGAAGTCGAAGTAAAATATATTTCTTAGAAGAAATATATATATTAATAGGATGCATTAAAAATATTAAAAAATTAAGTATAAAACATGCATTATGCAATATATATCTAAAAACTAAACAAAATTCACAATATCAATTAACAATTAAAAAAGCCAAAATATAAAAAATTAATATCTACTCAACATAAATTTCAGGAAATGTTTGACACTTTTTTATCGAGTAGTGCTATTTATCTAGACCGGAGACTAGTCTCTAATATAGTTTGCAATTTTACACTGGAGTATATGTGGATAATCATATATATATGGAGACATTTACGCACTGGAGAAAATGCCAATTAGACCGGAGACCAATTTCAAGTCTTCAATCTAGATAAATCGCACTATTCTTTTTTATCTTAAAAAAGATAATTACCATCTTACTATGTGATAATAAATTTAATTGTTGTCACATTAATTTAAATTTATCTCTACAAATAATATTTTTCTAGCTTTTTAGCATCAAATAGTAATTTGAACTCACGTAAGACAAACATAACTTAACTTAGACATACTTAGGTTTATCAAACAACACATCTCAACAACAAAATAAAATAAATTACAGGTTCTTACAAATGGTTTATACTTCCCATAAACAAGAACCACTCCACCAAAGTATCGACTTTTCTCCACCAATAACTTTCCGGGCCTTTCTTATGGGGAATTCTAGCAAGCACACATAAGTTGATATTTGATTCTCATTATTGGCATTAAACTATAATAAGAAATTATAATAATGTGAAATGAGTAGTGTAGATTTAGTGGAAGTTTGAAATTTGTGGTTATAAATAAGCAGTTGTTAAATTAGTGGTCAAATTAATGGTATGTAAAATTATAATTTAGATTGATAATGATAATCAAACCAGCTAAGCTAGTCGGACTCCTTTGCATTTGTTGGCAATATATTTGCCATAGATTTCCAGTTCCCGGGGACACTCATTCAAGCCTATTACTTTCCTCCTAAAGACGTCCCAACTCTCTTGCTCGCTTAGAGGTTGTAACTTATGAGTCCGGCTTGCAAGCTTGCCACATTTAAGTAGGTTGTAGTTACCAGAATTCTACTACCCTAGTTGGTAGGAAATGCATTGGCAAGATAGTCCAAGGCCTCTTCATTGAGCATATTATCAAAAACAATGATATACTTCTTTTTTGCCAAGTGATTTTGAATTTCTACACATAGTGTTGTTTCTGTATGCGCATCGGCCGCACTAATCACTTCAATAAGACTTTCAAGAAGGAATAGAAATAAACCTCTTTTGGTATGAACTTCGGTAACATGAGCCTAGGCACAAACCGCAAACGTGCTTCGTGAAAAATATTGTGGCAATGCGACGCGATAGCCAATGAATTAGGAATAACAGTAACGAAACGTATGAATTTATACAGGAAATCATACATAGACTTCACCTCAACCCTGAAATTATTGATCAATGTTCCATAAGGAGAAAATCTCAGAATTTTAGGTCTAGAAGAAACATAACAGACATATTTGTCGACGATGTCTTCCCATCTATACCAATTAAATCACTAACTTGCCTCGCGAACTCTTTTTGAACAAAGCTCATGCTACTTTTTTCGGTGTGATCTTGGAGTACATCTAGGAAGAAGATGCTTAGCTGAAAGCATAATCATGGAATCATGGATCTTATCATGAAAAAATTGGTGATGGAAATTAGTAGATGATGGATTTTTTGACTGGAACTGTAGTAGACGATTGTGTTAAGATTCATTATTTGGCAATCGTTCATGTCCTCTCTCACAAGGGTCAATTTATACAGACCTTTTATGGCAAACTGCTTCTTATTCAAGTGTTTAAATATATTTAGAAAATATTTTGCAACGTTAAAAAATAGATTTAAAGATACTCCAACCTTCGATTCTCCTTAATTACTTGGGGATAAATATTGACCTTCGCCGCTACATGACTTTCCACATATTTGAAGTCTCCTTATTTTCACATGTTGCATGTTACTTATATAACTTTTAGCGATTTTTGGATTGACAGTTCGGAAAAATTGTATAGACTTTCATTAAAAGTTTTCTAGAAGCTTTTATGATTTTTTACAGCTACTTTACACTTTAATTATTTTTTAAAACATTATAGAAAACTTTAATATTGTGCTGAACAACCTCTAACAAAAATTACATCCCAAAATTTGAAAAAAAAAAGAAAAAAAAGAAAAAATATATATTTTTTGTCAATCAACGAATTCTAATAAGTGTGATAAAAAATAGATAAATAAATTTAAAGAAAATTGAGACTACAGAAACTCCTCAAAATAAAATTACCAATGATAAAAGTGATGAGGATTTGAACGCTTAACATTTAATAAAGAGAATTAAAAAATCTACCACTCTTTCAATTTATTATTCAAATAATTGTAATTTTATTACTTTTACCATAAAAAAATTATTTTTAGACTTTTAGGTCTCGAAAAATTATAGGCCTGAGGCAGCCACTTCACTAGACTTGTGTCGAATCCTACCCTAATCAAAAGATGATTACTGATTTACCAAATGGGAATTATTTGTATTCCTCTCCCTTTTTGTCCCTAAATTGTTCATGGCTTAAAGAACCCAACATTTTAGGTTGATCGGGGTTCATTTTGTGAAGGAAAAAAATATGCCATATTTTTTTTGTTATTATATATGTACTACATTTTAAATACTCTCTTAAAAGTTCAAAATTTCGTTTCTTTTTATATTTATATTTATATCCTAACTATTTTCTCTTTGCTATTTTCATTGATAATATTCCATTACTTGCAATTAATGTTTCGGGTTTCTAGAATAAATTTTCTTTTTACAAGAATTTCATTAATTTTCTTAAAAACTGTGGAAGCACAAAATCCACAAAATCACGCACCTAATTTACACTATAAAAAAGTACTCAAACAAGCATAAACTGCAGGGAGTATCACGTCCAAAACTCCAAGTCGTAGCATCGGAGCAATTAGAAGCCTAGGCAACCACTATGATCTGTCATAAAGAGTCTGAGAGCTCGAAATGTTACTGCCAAGCAAACATCAAATATGAACCATGTGGATAGATACTTGTTCGCAGACATACCATGAAAACACAATTACTTGAAGATTATATACCAGAAGGGGAAAAAAAAAAAGTACGACATCTTTGCAAGGCGTAAAACAAGTAGCAAAAGCCTAGGTTCTCAAAGGCCTTTACGAGAAGTTTTAGCACATCAAAAGAGTGAGTGTTTGTTGTCTTTTTTCACTTGTTGCAACCATGTCCTTTCTTGCTTGTGTGCTTTTGTCCATTCTTAGTTTTGCAGCCTCGACTGTAATGACCTATTTGTCCACATTGGTGACATTTTATCTTTCTTCCATGCCTACCTCTAGTAGTGCAAGCTGGTGCCTCCTTGTCAGCCTCTCTTCTCGGCTTCTTGGGCCTACCAGGCTGCCCTCTATATGGAGGTGCATGCACGGGCTACTTCCTCTTGTTCACGTGTAATTCTGGACCAGGAACACATGAAGAAAATAATGCTTCTCATTCAATGTTTCACCTGGTTGTGGTGTTTCAGACACATACATGCCTAATTACTTCACATTCTTTAGTATTTATGAAAACACCATAAATAAATCTAAAAAATCTTGAAGTTGCACAAGTTGTGTCATGTACAGCAGACAGTCTAAAGTATAGAATTAAAAACGTGCAAACAAAAATTAAGAGGCCATTTATGGCGACAGGGGCTATTAAAATTTTGTTACAGAAATGAATCAGCAGTGGAGAATATGTGTAGAACCATTCAAGAACTCTCATAAGACGAATGGGAAGGAGATAAACAATGTCTCGTACCATACAATGGTTCAGCTAGTCCTCTCCACAAAATAATGAAGCAAATGTACAGGATCAGATTGAACCTCCTCATTCTGCACTTTTTATGATGTCCAACGAAGTATCTGCCACCACAAGAAAATATGGACATGTCCGAGACTCACTAAGTTATAAGTTAACAACCTAAAGACTAGCTAGACAAATTATTCATTCATGTGAAAAAACAAACCAAATTAACTAAAGATTAGACACCTTATATAACTTAATTTCTTCTTCAACTTTTATGTGTTACAGAATAATTCAAACAAATAATTACCTTCTAAATGAGGTGGCATTATGGACAAAATTCTCTCTTTCGACCAGAATTCTCGAAAGCTACTGCGGTTAGTACATTCCTTCAAGACAAGCCGCAAAACGTAATGCTTTAATCTATGCCTCATCCCTGAAAATTCCTGATTCCAGCCCCATCGTGTTTGTGAGCAACTCCCCTAAATAACACATTAAGGGTAGTGTGTTAATCTCAGCATAACACAGCAGAGAACCATATCTATAGTCTTGCACACAGATTGTATACTGTTCCGAGTCAGATCCGAAGCTCCAGGATCAGTCAAACTAATAACCGGGGATTAAACGCAAAAATGCACCTTTTGCAAGCAACACTAGAAAATATATAGCAAAAGGCACCTGAGAAGAACACTAATTAGCAAGCTAACACTTAAAAACATAACTCAAGGCAAAATACAATAAGCTGCACATTCCCATATGTCTCTTCAAACTTGAGGCGAAGTTGACAATCACCCCGATGTACACCACAAAAAGAAGACTTACAATTTGGCCATTCAAACTTGAGACGAAATGTTGAGAATTTCCAAACAGTAGAAGCAAGATTTTCCCAATCTAACTTAAGTTCAGAAAGGAGATACAAAATAAAGATAGAAGCGAGTTATCCCCAATCAAACAGCTGTCAAATCAAACTTCTCCAAGCTCTGTCTTCCTGGAAAACTCTGCATTAGAAACGCAATAGTTTAATAAAGATGTTTTTGAATCTTTAACTGATAGATCCAAATAAAAGTTAGTTAATAATATTCTAGATAGTCTAATCAAACAGAGCACAAGGCCAATCATGATCAAATAGTGTATATAAAAGGAAAGGAGATAAAAGAATCTGTACACTTTATTCCGCCCTGTTTCCGGAGTTTTATCTGT
Organism: Nyctanthes arbor-tristis; assembly: GCA_963692815.1. Classification (NCBI taxonomy): domain Eukaryota; kingdom Viridiplantae; phylum Streptophyta; class Magnoliopsida; order Lamiales; family Oleaceae; genus Nyctanthes; species Nyctanthes arbor-tristis. Next base: position 9,079 of record CAVNYN010232850.1, read on the forward strand.
CGATCCAAGATCCCCAGATCAGTTAATAATACATCATATAAGAAACAGATCACCAGACAAGCTAATTGTCCACTAGAACCATCCTAATTTTCTAGTTAACGATCGAGGAAAAACAAACTGCAGTTTGAATCTTCACATGAAACATCAGCTACTTTACAAGAAAATAATTCTAAGCCTTGCAATTATATTATCTTTTATTGAGTTTATGCCTGCACCTACGAGCTCTTATAGACAAAACAGTAAATCATCAATAAGTTAATATCTGTTGTTCACATTATTATTACTGAAATCTCAAAGTAGGATAGTTTGCTTATAAAAAATCAATACCTTTCACGCTGTGCTTGGACCAACGGAAGAGTGAGCTTGCTCTTCAGCTCCAATAAGCTTAAATCTACTTCCATTGCCTTCTTGCTGTTTCAGCAACTTAATTTCCACTGCGGATTTTATCACATCTGAATTGGTATGTTTGATTTCCAAGATTTCGAGGCTTGAAATATCAGCCATGCTGATTGGCACTTCTTTGAGGTTGTGGCAGTGCTCAAGATACAGATACAGACTGGCGCTGATTTCCCTTAAATGCTTCATCTTTTGGTTTTAAAATCTCAAGTTTTGGCAATTTTCCCAAAGTCAACATGAAATACCAACCAATTTTGGTCTTAGACATAATCAGAGTGGTGGGAAATAATTTATACAAACCAACCTAATGTTGAGAGTTGAACCTCATACCTTAAAGTCCCAAGCCGCAGCCTTGCTAATTGGACAAGGCATCATTAGCAAAATTTGATGAGTTGAAGGAAAATATTATGAAATGAGTGTATTTGAATTTGAAATTTTCATATTTCTCTCTCTCTCTCTTTTAAATGACTAGTCAAATGTGTCAAGGATAAAAGGCCTCTAATTCAACCAGACATTTTGCTATTTTCACAACTTTTTAAAGTTGTAGATAACTTCTCGCCTATTCGAAATTCTCCCGTAAAAATTGAATTTCCAAGTTTTCATTCCCCTTTATATTCCAGTCCACTCTTAATACGTGAACTATCCAAAAGAAGTGTTGACTATATTGACTGAAGGATACAAAAATAAAGAGAGAATCCTGCTCTAAATGGACAAAACTATTATTTTGTTATGATGACAACTGAAAGAAGTATGAACTTAACTAACAAAGGGAAAACCGATGCTCCTCATCAAATCATCCTATGAAAGATCCTCTCTCTTATGACCATCAAAAGACCTCTTTTCCCCTTTCTCCTCTCCCATCACACATAGCCAATGGCGGAGACAGAGGGGGGCCATCCTGGGCCGCGGTCCACCCCTGTCTCGCCCCATTACCTGGAAAAAGTTTTTTAAAAAAATATTTATAAGCTTTGGGCTCGGGGGTATTTGAAGTTGGGCTCAGGGGACAATCACTTGGGCTCAGGGGCAAGAAATTTCGGCCCAAGAAAGCTCGGGAGATGGGGGGAAAGGAAAGCCAGAGCCCAGAATTGCTATTGTTGATTGTTTCTTGATTCTTTCACTTCTGTTCTGGTGTTCTGCTCTCTTCGGTTCTTAAGTTCTGTTCTAGGCCTTCTGGCGTTCTGCTCTCTTCAGTTCTCCTCTTAACCCTTGTCAAATTGTCCCTCTCAAATTCTAGCTCTGGCGGCAGTGAATGGCGGTCTGCCGTCCGGCGACGAGAAGGGTAGGGGCGCAGGCGTGCAGCGTAGGGAAACGGTTGGCAACTTCTTCTTCTAATTTTCCAGGTAAATTGGAGCCCTAATTCTTAAATTGGTTTTGCCCTAAATTATGCTTGAATATGACTACACAAGGGGGAATTGTTCAACCTCAGTTGAATAAGACAAGTTGTTGCTCAATACCATCGACAAAATTCAAGATTATAATCCGTCCACTAAATTTGAGGACATTCCCTAGGCATGTATTAGTGAGCTTAACAATTTCTTAGGGATGAATGACATCCAGGAAAAACTCTGCTAAAGTACAGATATGTAGAAAGACAAGGTCAATTCATAGGCTGAAGTTAGCAGTTCAGTGGATATTAAGTTACAAGAGAATTCTATCTCAATGTATATCTCAGTGTTGTGAGAGGCTGGATAATTTATTTTCTCAACATCAATCAATCATAAGTACCAAATGAACTCTTCTTTGATTTAAAAATATATATATGAGGGGGAATTGTTTTTATTTTCAAGACAAAAATTGATTTTTCCCTAAGCCCTCAGTTTTCTATTCTATAATTCTATTATTCCATAAGACATTGTGAATACTTAATACTATTTTTCTATATTTTTATAAGACATTGAAACTATGTTTATTAGTTCAAACTTGACTCTATATTTAAGAAAGTCTCTTTATCTCTACTAGATGTTGGAACTTGGAAGACGGAAACTTTAGACTTAGACAAGGAAATCCAATGGACATAAACTCTATTTCTAAAAAAGTGATATGTTTCCTGACTTCATGTTAAAGAAGTATTATCCGGTCTAAAATCATCATTACTTGATCTATAATTTAAAATTTAGACTTTAGATAATGATTTAATGTAATTGCCTTATTGCTTTATGTTGGCTGAGTTGAATAAAAGTTATGATTTAAATAATTGTTGAAACTTACTAACTTATGTAGTGTTTCTTTTATTAATTTAAGTTGTTGATATTGTCACCAAAAGTGTTTCTACTTTGCTGGAAATAATTGTTGAAACTTGAAAGTCATGTAAAAAATAAACAGTGTGGAATGTGGATTATACTTTGTAGAAGGAAATTATAAGTTTTCTGTACAAAAAAACTAATTTTGCAAAATGGATGGTGTGTTTCTTGCTAATAATTTGAAAATTTTTCTTTGAAGAGAGATTGTTAGCAAAGTAGATATTGGTTCTCTTATAGATGAATTTGCTAAAGTAAAAAATCGTCACGTTGAGCTTACGTTTTAGCCTAATGTAGTAGGTGTTGAGTTCTTGAACACTACTTGTAATGCACTTGAGTTTTTTTAATGTTTTCAAAAATTAATACTTATATATGAGTTTTTCTGAATTTTCGTATCGGCTCCTCCTCTTTTCTGTGCTGGCTCCGCCATTGCACATAGCCTCTGCCCTTAGACATAGAATAATTAGAACATCATCTCCAATATACTTTTTAAACAAAAAAATACTCTTTGGATTTGTGTACCGTAAATAGTATGAAAATACGTAATTGTATATATTAGGTATTACTTTTTTTTTATTAAAAATTCGAGGCAGTCCCGCAATGAAAATTTAGAAATCAAGATATCACTTAATATGTGTAAAGATTTAAAAATATAAAGGATGTCAATATAACCACTAATTATTTTGTTCAAATACAATTATTTATTTTTATTGATCAATTGAAAGTACGCTAGCAGAAAAGTTTGAATATAAATTATTGTTTGAGATAAGAAATACTAATCTATAGAGGAATGCTGACAAGATGTGATAAGAATGGAAAGGACACAAACATAAAATGTGGTGCATTTATAAAAACATGTCATGTTAATATATTTCCACAGTGATGAAACCTCTCCCAATTAAGACCAAATATATAGTGCCAATTTAGGAATAGAAAAGGCTATTTGCATGATTCTATTAAACAAGTTGTAACAAAATCTTGATATATATTATAAAAATAATTCTATACTAGCTATGAAAATGATTCAGAGACGACCACTATATGGCTCTAGCGGTAACGGAGGTAGATATATTACATGGAAAATCACATAGCTTTCCTTCTGTTAATTAGGACGCCTCACATCTTCTTTCCTCCTTGATTCATCCAAGTTGTTCCCGGCTCCATTATGAAGTTAATTAGAGTTGGTCTCTATATCATTATTCCCTTGAAATGTCTTATTTCCTTTTTATAAAAATATTAATCACAAGTATTATTATTACTTTTCACAACATGCAAACTTTTTGACAACAAAATTTTCAATTAAAATGTTGATCGTGGTGAGCCCATGCGACAGCTTCAGCCTGGTATTATCCCTTCTTTAGTCACTGTGGAGGATAATATCTTTTTGAATCGTATTCCTACTTTTGATGACGTCAGAGAGGCTGTTTTTAGTATTGATGGTGACAATGTTGCCGGGCCTGATGGATTTACCTCCGTGTTTTATCAGCAGTGTTGGATATTATTTTTGAGGATGTTTTTCTAGTTGTTGTTGATTTTTTTTACGGCAGACACCTCCCTAGGGGTTTTGCGTCTACTTCCATTGTACTTCTCCCCAAAAGGGATGGTGCATGTAGTTGGCTGAGTTCAGGCCTATCAATTTGTATACTGTGTTTAACAAGATCATTACGAAGCTGTTGAACACAAGGCTTAGTGAGCTTCTCCCATGTATCATTTCTTCTCAACATAGTGGTTTTATCCAGGGACGCTTTATTGGAGATAACGTGCTCTTGGCCCAGTAGATGGTCCATACACTTGATATGCGGACCAGGAGTAGCAATGTTATTCTCAAACTGAATATGGCTAAGGCCTATGATAGGATGGATTTGGGGTTCTTGATCTCAGTTATGGAGCAGTTTGATTTTGATTGGCTTTGGGTTGACAGGATTAGGCGGTGTATTTCTGAGTGCAGGTTTTCTGTTGTGGTCAACGGTCAGTTGGCTGGCTTCTTCCCATCTTTGAAAAGGCTTCGTCAGGGTAATCCGATCTCTTCTGCCTTATTTGTTATTGCTGCTGATTATTTTTCACGCTTGCTCAGTCATCAGTTTCAGTAGCACAATATTATGCAGTACATGCATGGGGGTTCTAAAATATCTTGCCTTCACTGATGATATTATTATATTCATCAATGGCCAGAAAATGAGTATTGAGCATCTTATAGGGTGTATTGAATACTATAAGGGTATCTTGGCCAGTTGGTGAATATGGGTAAGAGTGCATTAATTCTACCAAGGCGAACATCTCCGGCACAGATTCATCAACTTGAACAGTGGACTGGGTTTCAGCATGGTTCACTTCCTATCACCTACCTTGGCGTCCTCTCATATAAGGGCGCCAAACGGATCTTCTTATTTGACGGCTTGATGCAAAAGGTCTGTAGTAGGATTTCTGGATGGGCAAGCAAACTATTATCTCCAAGTGCCAAGATTACGATCCTTCGTTCTATTTTATATTCTGTGCCACTTCACCTATTTCAGATTTTATAGCCTCCTAAAGTTGTGTTGAAGTGGTTGAGAGTTATTTTGCTAAATTTTTGTAGAGCTCATAGTATCAGAGCCACCATATGCATTGGAAGTGGTGGAAAGAGTTGTGTCGTCCTCTTGAGGAAGTGAGACTGGGATTTAGGAGATTATATGATATTGTTGATGTTTCTTCCTTAAAGCTCTGGTGGAGGTTTCGGTCCCAGGATTCTCTTTTGGGCTCAGTTTTTACTGAGCAAATATTGTAGGGAACATCATCCTTTAAAGATTCTGCCGTCTTATTTAGCCTCTCGTAGTTGGAGTAGACTTCTGGCCGCACGCTCTCAGGCTGAGCCTCAGATTTTTTTGGCAGCTTAGTGTGGGACAGATTTTTTTTTAGCATGAATGTTGGATGGGGGACACTTCACTTGCACTGCAGTTGCCCTTTCATACTCGTTCTACAGCCAGAGTTTTTGAGTTTTTTTATGATACTGGTTTGGATTTGGACAAGCTCATGGGATAGTGCCTCTACATATGGCATTAAGTATTGTTGGGATGTTATTAGATACTATGAGCTTGGATTAGATATTGTGGCCTCCCACTCCTGATGGCAACTTTACTGCTAGGTCCGCTTGGGAGCTGGTTAGACAGCCTTGTACTAGACCGTCAACATATGGTTATTTTTTGGGTCAGACCGTCCCTGTGACAGCATCTTTCTTCTGCTGGCGACTGTGGCAGGGTCTTATTCCAGTAGATTACGTGATTAGGCAACGGATTCATATATAGATGCCTTCACATTGTCAGTGTTGCTCTGAAGAGGAGACACTGGAGCATATTTTCATTGGCAGCTCGATGGCTCCTCTATCCTCTAGGTTTCTCATCCTGTGTTTAATGGTATTCAGCATCGTTTTCAGAGATGGCGGTTTTTTGAACACACTGTCAGACGGAGGGCACATTTGCATCATTGTGCCGCTTTTTGTGTTTTGGTTCTTGTAGAGGGCGCAAAATGATGTGAAATATAGAGACATAGTTGTTGATGCTAGGAGGATTATCTGGCGTGTGTATCAGGCTATATGTTTTCTTCACATTTGAAGAGCACTTCGCTTCACACACTGTAGATGGGACACTGATCTGATTTCTAGGTTTGGCATTTCCATTTCCTCTCTCCCTTCTTCCCCTCCTATTTTGGTATTTTGGCGGAGACCATCTGTGGGATCTCATAAGGTAAACACTGATGGAAGTGTTGTTGATGGGAGATATGTGGATGTGGTATTATTAGGGACTCTAGGGGGCTCTGTGTTTGTGCATTTTCTGCTGATTACGGAGATTGTATGATTTTAGAGGCTGATCTTCGCACTATCCTCGATGGTATTTTACTGGCTAGGTCTCTTGGTATCTCAGATTTATGAGTGGAGGCTGATTCTTTGGTCGCTATCCATTCCATTTTCACGAAGGCGGTCCTTGGAATCTTCAGATCATTATTCGACACATTCGGCAGCAACTGCACTTTGACAAAGATAGACTCTCTCAATTTTCCACGAGGGCAACCAGGTTACTGATGCTCTTGCTTCTGACGGCTGGACTAGACAGGGTTACACAGAGTATGGGGTTCATGACCTGCCTTTAGTTGCCCGTGGACTTCTACAGAGGGACCGTCGTGGTTTTCCTAGGTTATGGGTATATAGTTTAGTTTAATTCTTTAGTTTTTGAGTCTTGTGTACAGTTATATATTTATTGTTTTATTTCTTATTCTTACTTATTTCAGTGTTAGAGAGGTAATACCTCTTTATTTACTACTTTCATTTATTGTACATTCAGTTAGAGGTCAGGTGTTATGTCCTCCTCCTCTTGGGTTGTACGATTTCTTGAAATATTAATAAAAATGGCAGGGGTATTCCAAACCCCCCACTAACTAGATGAGGCAGACGCTTAAAAACGACGCTACAGCCTAGTTGGTACTTTGATTAAAAAAAAAAAAGTCACGTGTCAGGGTACTATTGTTGACCATATTTGGCAGCTAGTTGCTATCCCCTGGCAATTCCATCTTCATGTAATTTACTGTGAATTACTAGAAAAGAGTGACGGGCTGGGAATGCCAACCATCAGCTTCCGTCCATTTTCTCCTCCATATTCAATGAAGATTGTACGTATCCTCCCTGCCCCGACCATTGGCACCGGCAGGTATTGTATTAATTGTATCATTTGAAGGTTAATTCTTTATAAATAAATTCAATTATTAAAATAAAAATTTAATGTTTATTTATAAAAATAATAAATTTAATTTAATGTTGTAACTTGTAATTGAAAACTAATAGTAAAAAAATTTCAACGTGTGCTCTTCCGATCTCATTTGTAGGTCTCATTGCTCATCAAACTTTACAACTAGCTAATTGTTTGCTAATTGGCCGGCCTCATTCACAAATATTTAATTAGAGTTTCATAATTGTTGGGGAAATTTTGTGATTTGTGTATAGAAAACATATTTTCACATGATCACTTTAATTGACAATAAAATAGAACTCAATCAAATTAAACAATAAAATAATGGAGGAAAAGTTTAGAAAGTTGTCCTTATAAGAAAGAGTACTATATATCTCATATATGTCCTTGTATGAAAAAGAAATTATTAGGAAGAATGGTGCATCAATAGTTAATGCCAAATTGCCAATGATGAAACCTCCCCCAAAAAGATAGTGCTAAGGAATATACATGGTTATTTTCAGGATTCCATATGAGAAACAAGGTGTAAAAAATCTTGATATATGTCTTAAAAATTATTCTATAATATAATATACTTGCATTGACAGTGAGTCGGAGAACACCTTTGACTTCGTAGCAGAGACAGAAAACCCATATCAACCTATCACATGACCCTTCTTTTGTTGAGAGATCGGAAGAGCACACGTCT
>CAVNYN010232852.1:0-11508 GCA_963692815.1 Nyctanthes arbor-tristis
TTTTTTTTTTTTTGGGGGGGGGGGGTGGAGCTTTTTTCCCATATATCTGTTTCTTCTTGCTTTACTGAATATGTAAATATAGTTATTATTATTTGTACACAAATCTCATATATATATATATATTTTTTATATATTATACTAGTGCGACGCGTGCGTTGCACGTGTTATCAATTTTATATTGTTTTACTTTGATTATTCGAAAAGTAAGATACTCATGTTATTACCATAAGTCTGAGTATTAGTTTCACCCCATAACTCTTGAGCATTAGTTTTACCTTTCTTGGAATCCAATACAGTAAATAAATATATTTCAACGAAATAAGGCACCGAGCAAAATACTTGCACACTCTTCATTGACCAATATTTCTAAGGAGATAAATCACGCTCCATTTTGTTATATTTGTGAGACCCTTTTTGTTAAATTTATGCCACATAAGCTATCAGACTCTATTTTCTCCTTAAAAAATGTCCTTTATTCATATGTTACAAAAAGTAAAGCCAAAACAAGAATGATAAAATATTTTGACTTTTCAAATTTGATCTTCCAATTTCTTTCAGAATTCGCTCAGTCAAAAAATCTATACATGAAGACGCCAAAATGTCTAATTAGTTTAAAAAACATCATAATAATACAAACTTGACTGTTGGAGCATCCCTGCAATCAACTCCTTAACCTTGCACCAATAGAAAATATTCTCAGTAGAACTTGAAATGGTTAGAAATTTCAAGCTATTTCATGAAAAACCCATAATCTGTTATAGCTTCCACACGTCATTAGAAGTTATCAAACTTGACCGTTTGAGCAGCCCTGCAATCAACTCTTTAACTTTGCACCAATAGAAAATATTCTCAGTAGAACTTGAAGTGGTTAGAAATTTCAAGCTGTTTTATGAAAAACCCATAATCTGTTACATGTTTGCCTCCTCTCTCTAAATAAAGCCAGTCTTCCATATATAATATAATGGAAAATTCTGTTTGTAAAAAACCTTTTACAAAATGTTTTACCAAAAAAGGGATAATTTGACCATAGGGCCCATGTGTATTGTGTGATTGGGGCAAAAGTAGTCTAGAGTAAAATAGTGAAATTACCTCGCTTTGTAAAACATTTTGTAGAAGGTTTTTTTTTGCATATAGGATTTAAATGCAGCTGTAAGGTAAAAAACAAAAGATTTTATCTTAAAACTTGTACCTCGGTGTGCTTCTATGATATATCCAAGAAATATTAAATTATCAATTAGAGATAAATAATGCATATTGTTTTTTTAGTTTGAGGTGTGTCTATGTGGAGTGGGCTGAAAAATATGATGAAGTCTTCAAAATCTATTGCTTCACCATTTCTAGAATCAAACAAATTGAGCATATGTGGAAGTAGAAGTTACATAGACATGCATTCACAAACAACAGAAATATGAAAAGAACAAAAAAAACCAAGTATAAAGATCAATACCAGCTGTCTGACCCTATTTGCAAAAAGAAACTCATCCTTGTAGTTCCTAGACAATGAAAATAGACATTCCTCCTATAGATGTGAAGTAAAGTTCACAAACAAATTAAGAGAAAAATGTGCAAAATATAAAAATAATGTGCAACACGTTCAAAATGAGAACCATTACTAATGATCTTTGTCGCACTGATACTATAAACTAAAATAAAAGATACAAGTTACTCTGTGTACACCTACAGGAGAATGGTTAAAACAAAAAAGCATATCATACCAACACAATTAAAACACAAAAACATATAAGAAAAAGAATCATCTATCTTGGTTAATGTACAATGAACAACGCAAGTGGTAACCAACCAATTCATGAGAAGCTAGAAAACTGCAATCTATGCAAAAAAGTAAATAATAATAATAATAAACAATTACCAATGCTCAAGTGTCCCAAAGCGAAGCTAAGTTTGTACTTAACTTTTGCCATCTCTATTATTCTTCATCAAAATAAAGGAATAGAGCTAGGGATTACCATCCTGAAAGACAAAACTCGCAATAAGAGCAAAATAGAACACAATCTTTTGAGAGGTAAAAGGAAAACCGTAAAAATTGCATTTTACCTTGTCGAACAAGACTATAAACATTAAGATAATGACCAAATACAAAGCCAACCTCAGCCTCAATACAATTCCATGGGTTGGTTTTCTCTCGTCCCAATTCAAATATCAACATCAAACAACGTTACATGAGAACCAAAACTATTTGGGACATAACACATTATCCGAAATGGACAAATTAAAGAATCATAAATAACATCATTAAGAGCTTTATTATTCTCAAGTTAAAATTTGCATGATATTAGCTCGAGGAGTAAGAATTCTCCTTTAATATCACACTCCATCCTCATTCACCCTGAAACAGATATCCGAAGCACAAATTAGACCTCAAAATCACTCATATATCGACATTTTTTATGAGAATCTACTAAATTACATGCTTTCACATAATGATGAAGAATGGTAGCCATCTAAAGTAGATATATAACTCACTGTGAGATAGGTGTTTTGCAAGTGTCTCATTAGGCCTGAATTCTGCAACTTACAGCCTCTTCTCCTTTCATGGCAACATCCTATCAATCTGCCAAGTGCTCACTCTCATATTCCCATCATCCCTCGCGTCATCCTACAAAAAAGTCTTAAATAAGTCAGGTTTTTGGGCAATTCCATTCACAAAATTTACCGTCTCTTCTCATATCAACATGTGGATCCATGATCCATCAGATTCCACTTTCAGGATGTAAGAAAATTATATGGATTTATTTTTACAGAGCTAGATAGCACACAGGCAGCCACAAATGAATCCAAATAACCTAATCGAAACGAAAAAATATGATCCACAACCCTAAAGAGTGCCCGCAACAACAAAAGATGTCAATTGTCACAGTAGAATTGTTGAGCGATGAAAAATTTCTGTGTCAAATCATACAACCTAAAGGTACTAAAATTTATTAAAATGGTGTAGTTTGACTGGTCCTATTTCTGTTTACAAAGCCTAGTAATTTCATAGGTGTTTACTAATACTGCATTTTTTGCACCTTCATATCAAGCCCAAGAAGAGAACTCCATAATCATTCAAAGACTAAAAATATTCACTCCTAAACAAAAATATTCCAAAATTCCAAAAATGAAAGGTAAGTAGGACTACCAAATAAATAAGACACAAAGGCAATGGATGTGGAAAAGTTACCAATGCCCTGAAAGAACTGGCCAAAAAAAAAATAATAGATGGAAAAATTACCATTTTAATGGAATCAATTTCACTTACCTCTACTCAATGCAAAAAGAAATAGATTCAGTGTACATAAACCAAAATATATACTTCAACTGACAACGACGTCAAGTTTCTTAGATATGATAAAAATTAATGTGGCAGTTCTAGAGATCTATAGAACCTGCGATACCGCCAATAAATAGAGAAAACACAAGTAAAGAGCCCGACTTTTTTGGAGCAACAAATCTATATATGATTCAGTATCTTCAACTTCGTCATATTTCAGTGCAATGCAATTTAACATAAGTATAAAAAATAGATTGTAAAGTAGATGGGACATAATATATCAGCTTAATTTCCAGCAATAATGTAAACCAGAATTACATTGTTGTATTACCTTGTAAATGAAAATAAAAAGCATCTTTCTATAGAGACCCCCTTGCATGATAAAAGAAAAGGAAGATTTTGGAATTATTAAACTCTTGGATGATAAAAGAAAATAAACCCCCTTAAGATGGAAATTTTTTATGACATCAACTCCATGCTCTCATCACCAGCCACCTGCATTTTCCTTATGCCCTCTTGATTTTTGCATCACTAATGTCGGTTTGGTTTCACTGAAACCTTTAAAGCAAGTATTTTCTATTTTTGAATTTGCCTCTTGATGTTTATGCTACCACCATTAAGCCATTGAGAATTGGTTTTGGTAGTTTTCTTCATAAAATTTTGCTTCAAGTCTTCTATATACTGCTACTCACTCATATATAAAATATATAATGAAAGTTTAGCTTGTTGAATATATATTCACACCATCACCTAAATCAATCATAAACATTCCATCTCTCCATGCATCCAAATCATTTTAGCCCTTTATTCTTGAAACATACAAACATAAAGTTATTTGAAGGCGATATTAAATGAGACGCTAAGTAAAAAATTGAAGAAAAGAAAAAAAAAACAGAGAAAAAGAAGTTACAATTCAAGCCTAGAGAAGAACACAGCTTAAATTTACATTTATATGACAATAAAAAAAAAAGAAAAAACAATACATTTCCAATTGCAAAAGAAAGAAAAATAAAACCAGGAAAAAGACATACTACTCACTTGAAAAATGTTGGAGCCTTCAATCAGGGAATGGAGGAGCTGAAAGATATAAATTACATGATCTCAAATTGCAGAGGAAAAGAATCAAAACACCACAAAAGGCAAAGTGAAACCATAAAATTAGAATCCATTGTTATGGGAAAAAAGAAACCAAAATAAAAGGAGAACACAAAGAAAAAAGATAACCTGTAATTGATCATGTAGTAACTGGAAACCCTTCATAGCGTACAAGGATGAAGCACAAAATCAAAACCCAAAATGGGGAACAATCGTTAAAATATGCACACAAAATGGAAAATAACTCACTGAACCATAGAAAACCATAGAGAAAATCAACCAAGAAAATCCAAAAATTAAAAAGGAAGATCACCCCGCAACTAATTGGAGAAGAAAATTGTAGAACTATTTAATTTCTATGGCCGGAAGTAAATAGGAATAGAGAGGAGCAGGCGAGAGGAGACCCTGAACATTCTAGACTTTTTGACGAAAGTGGCTCTTTTAAGGAGTAGTGATATAAATATTTATTATTAAGACTTTTTGTTTTATGAAAATAAAATAAAATAACACAATATGTAGCAAAAGTCAACTTGCCTTGGTTTCCAAAATAGTGCGCCATACGGGCAAGGCAAACCTGACCTTGTAACATAGACTTGGAATATGGTTGGTCCATCACTTTTTCTATAGGACCAGGTCAAATTTCGTGTATAGAGGGCAACTATCAATTAAAAATAGTCAACTGTCAACTCATAAAGCTAAATGTGGCTATTTTTTATTGGTAATAGTGTTCTTTTTATAGAGCCTTGTATGACTTCATATTGGGCTTGTCCACCCAATATATTGTATATCATATTATTATCATCTGTTGTAGTTAATTTTCAACAGCTTCTGCAAAATGAAATAATAAAATCTAAGAAAGAGATTGAGAGTAGTAAAATATATGCATGACCTTCAAAAAAATAAATAAAAAGAGTGGTGTAATATAAAGGCAAAATAGTAAAGTTGGTGGAAAATTATTTAGACCAAATCTAATCTAAGATCCAGATAACTAAGCGTCCATTTGGTTCGTGTTATAACATGAATATATTATAATTTCATCACACTAAATCACAACTTTTCACTTTTTAACAAATTTAATCAATCAAATTAAGCCACATGTCACAAAAATTCAAATTTGAAAATATATTATAACACAATTCAATTATAAACGATACCAAACGGACCCTAAAATATTTTTGGTAAAGTAAAATAAAAAAATCGAGAAAGAGATTGAGAGTATTTAAAAAGTTTTTGAAAAAGCCAAAGAAGAGATTAATAGCATAGTTTTTAGACATCACCCAGTCATTGCCCCAAACAATGTATTGGGTTAAGAGGTCATTGGTTAAACCTGTAGATCATTTTCGATTGAAAATTCTATTGAAAAGATTATCGTGTAGTCAAATTGAAATTAATATTCCCTATATATTTTAACACTTACCTTATAAATCAAAAAATTAATATGGCTTTGGGGTTAGCATGCTATTTTATTAGAGAAGTTTTGGGTTGAAATCTTGCACCACTCAAATTTTAAAATAGTTTTGCCAAGAATATATAGAATCTTTCTTAGGCGGGAAAACTCAAATTCTTGATTCCAGAATCTTAATAGGATTTATATATAGCAAAGGTTCAAAAAGGCAAAAATATTCCCCAAAGTGTTTTTCCCTCATCAAGGCGATTGAGTGTACTGAATGTCGCATGTGGTAGAACCATGCACAAGAATAAAAACACGAACAACCAAAATTAAATAAGGTACATGCCTGTTGAACATCTATTTTTCTGGTAAAAACATGGCAACCGTAGACTCATAGAAGAAACAATAGAAAAACAAGACATTAATACGATACAAAGTTCCTTACTTTCAAATTCCAACTTATTAGGTTAGGTTTTTGATTTAGTATTCTATCTGAATTGTAAGGAGTTCTGTATCTTAGTAGCTAAACAAAATAAAAAAAAAATCATATGCCAATTTAGAGGCTTACCCTTCTTGAATCTTGAGGCGTAACCATATAGGTGTACGCCTAATAGGCAAAGACATAAGCCTCTAAGGAAACTGCCTCATACTAGTGCCTGAAGGAGCCAGACAACAGCCTCAGTTTGAGACGGCCTTTGCCTCACCTTTTAAAACAATGATATATTGATGGATAATACAGTTCTTTTTTATATTTTATAGATATGTGTCTCATTTTGGCCTAATTATTGATGATTATCGGAATTTTTGTATTGATAATGTTACTTTCTCTTGTATATGTAGGGTGACGAATAAAGCTGTTGATCGACTAGCAAGGGCAACTAGTTCTGTGTCACGTTCGGCCGAGTGGGAAGGAACTTCGCCCATTTTTTGGATGTTTTGTTTTAGGATGCATCAAATGAATGAGTTTCATTCCCTCATGGAACAAAAAAAAGTGAATGGCCAAAATCTAATTGTATGCTCGAGTAGTACAATTCAAATTGTGTGCGGTACAATGAAATCGCCTTCCAATTGAAATTGAACTTCAACCAATACGATACCATCCTATACTTAGAAAGTGGTACAACTAAATATGCCCATGGTACAACTAAATCTCCAATTAGGATACGAGTTGGATATATGAGTCCCTACAGTAAATAGTTCTTCCTATTTGGACTATGATTTTCTAATCCTAAATTTACTCCTCCTTTCACCCTTAAATATGTGCATTTGGATGAAAGAACAAATTTGAGTAATTTGCGCAAATGGATCTTATTGTTTAGTGTCAGGCTGTCAGCATAAAAATGACATTTTAAAATGACATTTTTTAAAGTGTTAAAATGACCTTTTTTCCTTTATTTTCTTTTTTCTAAAGTATAATTGTTTTTAAAGGTATTTTACCCTTAATATCAAGTAAAATATAAAGGAAATTGTCATCACAAAATTACCTCCCTATAATCACAAAAATAAATTGGGCCTTTTCGATTTTCCAATTAATTAAAATTCTTTTTGGAATCTCTACTAGAAGCTCCAACTTCTTCGCCGCTAGTGGCGTGTGAGGACCAATATGAAGACCAATATAAAATACCAACCAACAATAAGAAGCTTCCTACAAGTCACCTCTCGACAGAATCCTACAAGAAATATAAATATTTGTTTTTATGTTTTAATTAATATTAATGGTAAAATGTCACTTCAATAATAAAGTTGATAAATTTGGATGATAAGGTCCTTTTTGCAAGAAACATTGATGTGTTAAGGTTGAAATCATCAAGTTAGAAACTATATAGTCTATTTCCGTACAGACACTAAACAATGGGGTCCATTTGCGCAAATCACCCAATGCAAATTTTGTAAAGGCTGAGACTTATTCGTTTAGATTTAAAGATTGAAGATATTAATACAAATGTTGGGGGACCTATGATGCAAACTACCCTAAAATTCAAAGGAAATCTCATAAATAGCAAAATTTTAAAGTGTAAGTACAGAAAAAGCACTACTTAATAATATGTGCAAAAATGACAAAATTTTGATTTTTGAGTAAAATGTCCTATATTCCCTGTATGCATTCCATACAATTTATCTGTCTATAAAGTTATGTGTAGTTATTATCGACAGTTATATTTTTCTAAAAAGTGTAAATATAGTGTTCTATATAATTCTTTTGTATGACTCAATAGTTGATCACGATAATCCCCGACAATAACATTTGTCAAAGCATATGCATATATCTCGACATTTAAACGCTTTAGTTTTAGACAGCTGTGTCACGGGGGTATGTTTGTGCCAAAAAATAGAAAATGACTTATTTGCTCTACTTTATAAAGTTATCTATTCTTGTGCGTAAGAACATAAATGTAATCAAATCCTGCAATTTCCTCTAAAATTTATTACATATATAATAGGATTTGATAAAATTTTTGCCCAATGTGTCCTCCATTTCATAACCGCCAACGAAATTAACCCAGAGCCGTTTAAACTATGTGACGCTACTAGTCCCCCGAGTTGTGCCCGCCACAAAATATCACGAGAAATTGGCTAATCCAACCCCTCCCTCCCCGACACAATAAAAAGAGAGAATAATCAGTCACACCACTCTTCTTCCCCTTCCCACCCCAAATTTGAAACCCCAGATTCAGAAGTAGAAACCTTCACCCCAAAATCATGCTATTCACCGGCGATGACGCCCTCCAACCAAGCTTGCAGGCGTCGATTCCTTCGGCTATTCCTTCGGCATATAGCATATCTAGGCACAATCACCAAACGACTTCAATAAGATCAATTACTTTTTCTAATGTTTTAAGAAGAAGCACAAAGGACAGAGGAAAATGGCGAATGTGAGGAAAAAAATTGACTTTAGGAAAGGAACCACAATGGCTTCTAAGAAAATTTAAAGTTCTTCAATCACCTACAAGAAAGAGCATCTTTCCTATCACCTCTTAAACCCTAGACGACAGTAAGACCATCGCGACTGCCCGCTTCCACCGTCGGCCAACGCCCTTTCTCTTTGTCTTCGATTATTTCGCCCCAACAGGAACCTTGTCTCTTCTACTCTCAGAGCATCTCCAATGCAAAGTCAAGGTGAAATATCTTGACTCAAAGTTTAACATGATAGATACACACAAAAAAATTAATGGATCTCGTATGTTTCCTATTTTCTTTTTATTTTAATTACTTTTCTTCATCTTGTGAAGTGCAAATGTCATATATCTACATTCTTCTTCACTATGTCTACTATTATTTTATTATTATTTTTAAATTTGTCTCCATCTCTCTCTTCTTTTTGAATTTTCCTCTGTTTTTCTTCACTTTTCTATCTCTTTCCACTCAATTTCTCTCCATCTCTCTCATTACCTAGGACATTTTACCTTGACTTTGTATTAAAGATGCTCTCGGGAAATGAGTGGGATGGTATTTGGTGAAAGAACTTAATTTCCAAGATAGTAAGAGGCATTTTGGTCATTCTATGGGTTCGGAAATCGCGGGCAGACAAGATATGGCACAAGTAGCATTTTTCTTTTCTAATTGGCGTCCCCCTTAAAGCAAAAGGAAATGTATATAACTTCACAGTCAATCATAGAATACACACACTCTTCGCTACTCTTCACCTGTCTACACGCACTCTCATATCGGATAATATTTCATGTAAGTCTAGCATTTTCTTTACCGAGTTATTTGCATATATACGATGTTTGATTCAGTTTATTGATCTTTACCTTTTGCATTTGTGTTCCCAATGTCTGGTTTGCATCCAGTTGAATACGCTAGCATATTTTGTTGTAATTCCGTTGGTACTCGTTTGCATTTTCTATGATCTTATTCACAAATTGGTTTTCTAATATGATTATTAGATTTGAGGGACCGATTTCATTGGTAGTGCATATATGCATAGGCGGATTCATGCACATGTCTGGGTATGCACGTGCATGCCCGAGTTTTGTAATTTTTTCTTATCGGTTATTTCTTTCTCGTATACAAAAAGTTCTTAAAAAAATCAAAATTTTAGCTTAAACATATAATATGAGCTTAGTATCGATAGAAATATTGTTCAATCTCAGGTAAAATATAGTTATATTACCAAATGAGTGCTCCTATTTATAGTTCCACCACCGTAAAATGGATGGTGGAGATCAATTTGATCTAACGACTACAATTTATCATCTAAAAAATTTCTATAATAATATTGAAGACATTTATTCTAGAGAGCTCTACTAAAATATTCACATAGTTATCTTTTAAATTGTTCGAGAAAAATGTGAAAAATATATGATTATGTAAATATTAAAAGAATTTGATATTTAAAACAACAATCTTGCAAATTTTATTTTATTTTTAGAATTGTTTTTCTAATGCAAAAAGGTGGCTATATGCATTGTCGTCTCTTAAGCACAACGAAGTTATTAAGTTGTTTAGGGAAAAAAATTTCAAAGTTGCAAACTTTTAAAAGTAAGAAATTGTAAATATTTAACTTAGTGATGAAAAATGTATAGTAATAGACAAATTATATATAGAATTAAACATACGCAAATTATAACTAATATAACATTAACTGACATATATAACCTTACAGAGTTATTATATCATTATTTAAAGATGCGGTAAAATAGACAATTAACAAGAAACTGTTAAGGACAAAATAAAAATGTGAATATTTTACAAACATTCCCACTTATATGAGTTATTTATTATGTTTTCTTCAATTAATAACTTTAAACTTGGATCATTAATCATTATTAGGTCCGACACTTTAAAGGCGCAAGTGAAGTCTACGCCTCACTGGGTTCAATTTAATTGTTATAAATGACCCAAATAATAAAATGTTGTTTAATTAAAACGGCTTAGAAAAATAAAAAGGGGCCCAAAATTATGCTTGATAATCGGCCTACCCAATCGCAAAAGAAAAAAAGTCTAGTGCTCTAGAAGTATTAAACTCGATACTCCTCATCAATCAGAGATCTACATAGAGATCCAAAGTTGACTAATGTATTATATAATTTGGGCGCTGACTAAGTCTTTAGTTGGTCGTAGTATGACTTTTTTTCATAAAAAAATAAAAAGAATAATAATAAGAAAAACAAAACAAAACAAGAAAACCATATAAAGTGAAACGTCTGGGGAACTGGGAATAAGGAGTCGAAACAAAACCTTCGAATTCGAACGTCGCTCAGTCTCACTTGAAACCGGTGAACGGTCGCCGTCGGTCGTCGCTGTTCGAGTCTCCCATTTGGTCGCCGGTGGGCAGTCACTCGCGCAGCGCAGCAGCCAAAGCGTCAGGTAAGCTAACCCTAATTCATAAGCTCCTAATTCTCAATTTGCGTTTGGAAATTGCTAATGAGATCGCATTTACTTATTTTGTGCTTTTTTGAATTAGTATATTTATTCTTCCTATGATCTATTTTTCAAGAGGAATTAGACATGCATGATGAATTAGGATTTAGGCATAGAGGAATCCAATATTAAGTCTGAGAACGTGTACATTGCTGGAATTTTACGTTGCAAACTTATGAATTATTAGATGATATTTGGTCAAGAACCTATGTACTGAATTAATTATGAATTTTTAAATACGCATGTTTCTTAGATTTTTATTGTGCATACCCCTTTAAAAAGGTATAGCTCAGCCCCTGCATATATGAACTGAGTTTTGATTAGTTTTATATACATGTGAAGTTACGATTCAATTGTTGATTTTTGTTTCCTTTTTTTTTTTTTTTTT
>CAVNYN010232853.1:0-17196 GCA_963692815.1 Nyctanthes arbor-tristis
CTCCCCCCACCCCCCCAAAAAAAAGGTACCAAGTTGCATATCTATATATAAGAAAAGGAGCAGTGATTCCAGTATCTTTTTCCCAACTAAAAAGATACTAGAATCTATTATATACATTTTTTTATTTTTTTAGTTTTTAAAATTTTTAATTTAAATAATAGTTGTAACCACCCACTTTTCACCTTTATCCAACAATTATAGATATTTTATTTACTTTGTTTTTTGTCATATATTATTAATTTAAGAGTTTCTTTAATTTTCCATGTGAGTTTTAATATTCCCTCACGTTATTCCTTCTTACCTACCGACTTTACCTTTATCCAATAATTTAGATATTTTATTTATTTTGTTTTTTCTCATATTTTCTATTTAAGAATATTTTTTTTATTTTCTATATGAGTTTTAATATTCCTCCATGTTATTCCTTCTTTCCTTCGCAGGAATTTCTGCTGCCCACAACCAAATTTAAATGCGTTGTTCTACTGCCTAAAAGCAGATTTAAATGCATTGTGTGTTTGAATTTTTAACTCCCAAAACGTTTCCTTTCTCGGCTCGTAAGTTTTCATTTATGTTTTCATTGCACAGTAGAACAAACAATTCAAAATTAACTATAGTTATTGATAAGAACACAATATATTCACTATGTGTACAACGCATGATCATATCACTATTCTTTTAGAAGAGTTTGAAAGGATTCCCCATAATTGGATAATTTCCATTATTATCCATAACAGAAAAGTGATTAGTTAATAGAACCTTCTATAAGCTGACCCTTTGCAATTGCTTGAATTCTATCACCATGTGAGCTAGTATTAGGTTAATCTATATACAATGTTGGCTGACTTCCATTGCAATTGAATAAAATTTAATTTGTAAATATATAATATGGGGAGGAAACATCTACAATTTCAATAGTTACATAGAATTTAACAAAAAACATAATTGATGTAGAAATTAAATAGATGGAAGCATTATTATAAAAATAAGAGTAAGGAAGTATTTTAATTGATATTGAAAGTTATGGAATCTTTTTTAAATAATGACAAATGAATAGAAACTGAAAATTAGAGATTTAGGAGATAAATAATGATCCGATAATAAAATAGCGAAACCAGATTTAGAAAAAAAGAAATAAAGAAAACAAATATTAAATGTGACATCAACAAAGAAATCTAATTGGTCTATGTTTAGTCCGGAAAAAGGGTAGAAGGCTACATTTGATTTATAACAAATATTAAAAATAGCAAAACCGGTTTTAAAAAAAAAAAGAAAGAAAACAAATATTAAATATAATATCAGTAAAGAAATCTAATTGGTCCTTAGGCGGGAAAAATGGTAAAAGATTACCTTTGATTTAGATAATAAATAATTGAAATAATGACCCGATAATAAAAAAACACAACCGGTTTTAGAAAAAATAAATAAAGAAATAAAGAAAGAAAGAGATCGGAAGAGCGTAAATATGACATCAGCAAAGAAATCTAATTTATCCATATTTAGGCGAGAAAAAAGGTAGAAGACTATCTTTGATTTAGATAATAATAGATGTCAGCATAAGTTGTAAGTCCTCATTATTCCACTTTCAATGCCAATACGATTATATTATTATTTTTTTCATTTTTAAAATTTTTTAATTTAGGTAGTAGTGGTAACTACCCACTACTCCCGTTTGCCCAACGGTTATAATAAATAATAATTATAGTGGCAATATAATTACCCTATTAAATATTAATAATGATATATCTTAACAAGAGATATATAGCAACACCACTTAGCAACATAATTCAAATTGCCCAACCGGAATAATATGTTGATATAAGTTTAAAAAAATACAATAACAATATAAGTTAAACTACCAAGCTTTGTATATTACATTTTTTTGTTTTCTTTTTTAGAACCACCAAGTTCCACTGTAAAAGTTCCAAGCTTTTGATTAAGATGGGATCAAGAAACAATTATGGAATGATATGTGTTTGAGTCGTTTCTTTTTCTAAAGTTTTCTTAACCGGAATCTCTCTAATGTTGCAAAACGATACAATTTTTTTTAGACATTATTTTTTTATTTTATTTTATTTTTGTAAGAAATATGTAACTCACTATAACCATATGAACAAGGATCGATACATTATCTTTTGAATCAGTTAGAGTTTTAATTACACATTGCATCGTTGGGCACGATCTATACTTTTTTATTCACGGTAGGCTTGAATCAACACTGGAAAATTACTGTTCTTAGTCTGACACTGTGGCTAAGTAGGGAGGGGGAAATGGTAGAAATTTTTCCTTTTATTATACGAAAAACAGATATTTTTCTATATAATAAATAATAACTAATTCACTTTGTAAAAGTAGAAATATAACATGGTTAATATTAAAATTTAGCGAATTCAGTATAACGTCTACAAGAAAAATAACACAGCGAAAATATGATTCACTTGAAACATACAAATTTACTATATAGTGCAAACATACTTAATCAGTTAAAATTATTGCATGATGATAGCTATTTCTGATTATTAGAATAATTTGTTGACCTATCATTATTTCTTTAATTAGTCATTATTTCTCGTGCATCGCACGGGAGATAGACTAGTTTGAAGGAAAAGTTCTATCTGTAAAAAAGTGTTTTGTAACGGGAACAAGGTTTTTACTGAAAAAAGAATTATTACTTAATGGTGAGAATGTAATTTTATTCAAAAGATGGCCATTTTTGCACAAGTTTTTAAAATCGACCATATTTAAACTTGCTTTTTTGAATTTGGCTATTTTAGAAATTGTCCCTAAATTTTAAAGGCGTAGATAGTTACCCAAATAACATATTATTGGAAGGATCAACTCCATTTGTTGATTGTACATTCATTTATTCATTCCAATCATTTACAAAAGAGTTTTAAAGGCTTAATTAATTAGCTAGTTAGCATCTTAGATTATTGCCTGGACTAACCCCAACTTGATTGCATATTCTATGTAATACCTTAGTCGAGCATTAACCATGCTTGGTTTCCCACCATTGCATTCCATGACATTTATAGCTTGAATAGCTAGTGGCTTCAAACCTAGGCCCAAAGTTATGGCGCTGTGGCAATTATTCATCCTAAACCAGAAAGCAGTCTTAATGAGATAATCGGATTTGTAGTACAATTTCTACATTTCTTAAACCATCAAACCCTACGCTCTTTCTTGCTACTCCCTAGTTATAGTTCCATGCTAGTTATACAGGACAGCACCCATACTAA
Source organism: Nyctanthes arbor-tristis (assembly GCA_963692815.1). Taxonomy (NCBI): domain Eukaryota; kingdom Viridiplantae; phylum Streptophyta; class Magnoliopsida; order Lamiales; family Oleaceae; genus Nyctanthes; species Nyctanthes arbor-tristis. The sequence goes on from CAVNYN010232853.1 coordinate 3,237, forward strand.
CCGTTAATTATTCTCGTCACTGTAATCTCTAGATCGTCCCCTACTTCCTCAATATAGCATAAATCTGTACAAAGATAATTGCAGGTACTTAGGTTGAGAACAATATACTAAATAGTTATTGTACTCTCCAAGAGTATTATATTCCACTTTGTCAGCAAAATTAAAAAGCGATATGAATTTATAGGACTCAATTTATTCATAAATTGGAACATTTGAACACGTGTATATTTAGGTTCTGGATTGACTAGATTCCCCTCAACAACAAGAATCTTTTTCTTATTGAGGAAGAATATTCTAGCCATCTGAGATGAAAAAGTTTAAGGGTAACTACGATTATTACTAGTTGGGCAATTATATTGCCACTACGAAAGTTAATCCTTATACCACAAAATTTTCATTTATTTAAATGCCCTTAAATGAAATTACAATAATAACATTCATTTAAATATGTTTTACTTTTCTTTTATTCACCCACCACATTCAAAGTTCAACATTTTTTCTCTTGTTTCATCATCATCCTCCCTACGTCGGCACCAACATTTTGTCATTTTTTAACAAGAAAAGGAGATGGAATCAAATCCCTAATACCTTTAGACTCTCTAACTAGCTCTGATTTTTTTTTCTATTTTTCGAGTGTACAAGACCTGAATTTTAGTGTAATTAAATTGGGTTGAGAAAACCAAATTGATTTCTTTGAAAACTTTTTTACACTTGTAAATGTTTTCCGTCTCTCACTAGAAAATAAAATCCTAATTATGAGAAGATTTGAATCGTAAAATGATTTTAAATTCCACTAATTAATATTTTCGTCTTTGAAATCTTGACCATATATTTTCCTTTTTTTCATTCGTCTTCAATTATTGATAATTTTTGGGAAAAAAAAGTCAGAAACTAGTTTGATAAATTTATAGCAAGGAAACATTGAAATCTGTGTTTAATTAGTTATGTAATTTCTTTCTTTTTATTTTATTTTATTTTATTTTTTTGGTAGTTGTCTATTTCATCGGGTGAAAAATTGTACAAGATAAGGCCAAGACTTTGGTGAAAATTTTGTCCACTTTCCCCGGCTTCTTGATGAGTTTGACAGAGAAATATTATGACATTGTTGAAAGGATCAGTGGAAGACGTAAATGTGCGTGGTGTGCAGTATTCTTTTTTCTATATTTAATTTTTTAATTTGGTTAAGGTTATTTTTGTAAAATAAATTTGGTTTATTTATCAAAGACATATTATAATTGTGGTGTAAAATGTAATGTGGTGCAAAAAAAAAAAAAATTATAGTGGTAATATAATTACCCTTACTAGTTTCACCACATTTATTTTATTTACTAAATTATCCTTTAATGAAGTGGCGTATATAACCCTCCACTAATATTTCTTTCCCAAACTCTTGTTTATTTGTTTATAATAATTAGTTAACATTAACTACTATACACGCCAGACGGCATCAATAATGGCCCACTGCCTTCTTCGACGAGAACTGGTTGCCGATCATCGATCAAATAGAGCGTTCATGGGGCTAATTACTGAAAATAGTTTTTTACTTTAGTGAAATTGATATTTTCCTAGTCAAAGTACCATTTAAAATTGGACAATTATATTACCACCACAAATTTTTATTCCCACACTACATTATAGATGCACTACGATCAAAAGACATTTTTAATTAGTACCCCACCATCTATTTACACATATACCCATCAAATTAATTATTATAAAATCACATCAAAGATTTATATTCCTAAATATATTATTTTTAACACAATGTAATTGTGTTCTTTTACATTGTTCGTAAATCAAAATATATATAAACTAGATTTTAAATCGAAGCTCTCAACATGAATATTAATTTGAGCTAATTTTCAAGTGCAAACTACTAATACAAGTTCGTATGTAGAGTTAAAAAGATAATCTCTCACGTTTAATTTAATAGAATACTAAATCATCTATAACTTTCCAAATTAGATTTAATTAATTTATTTAATTTAATTAATTCTTTTAAATTGAAATTGAATAAAATAATATTCCAACCTTTTTTTTTGCAACATAGATATTCTAACTTTTCAAATAACTCAAATATAAATGTATAGATTTTTCAAAACTTCTAATTTAGAACAATTCGGTCCTACAAAATTGAAATTAGATTTTAAATTAACACCACTTGTTTGTTGTTATATTTTTTATTTCAATTCGTGTTCTTAAGTAATATTATAAATCTATTTATACTTTATAGAAAACAATATATATATATTAAAATAAACAGAAAAATGTTAAAATAATTTTTCATGAAACGACGTCTAAAAGTTATGTAGTAAAATGAAACTATAAAGAAAATAAATCTTTAAAATCTAAAGTTGTCGAATCGTATTATAAATCAAAATTGTGGCAAGTAATGAGTAAAAAAAAGTGAATAATTATTAAAAAGAATTCAAATTAAGATAATTATGATTGTGGTGGAAGGAGAAAAAAGGATTAAATTTAACAATAGTTATTAATTTAATTTTAGCTATAAATATTTAAGTAAATAAAGAAAAAAGTTTAAAATGTGGTGTTGAAATAAATTTATGCGGTGGGAATATAATTAAACTTGATTTCAATTCTCTAACATATACTAATATTGGATCGAACTCAGGATCTTGTAAATGTTGGAGATGGAATACCAAGGTTGGCCGATAATCGTGGAATTTCATCAAATTGATTTTGGATGTTGGGTTTGGAATTTAATTTAAAGGAAAACTCTCACTTCAGAAATGACTTCCCTTCTACCATATTTGGGCATTATTATTGTTTTGTAGATGAATATTATATTAATTAATGTATATAGATATGAACGAAGGTTGAAGAAAAAACCCATATCACTGGACGAGGGACAGGGATACTTTTGTGGTGTAGTTTCTTTTATATTTAATTTAATTATAATGTTTTAATTAAGTTAGGTCTATAGTAGTAAATTAATTGAGGTGCATGTAAAAAATTTGTATTTTAATAAATAGTGGTGTGCATGTAAAGTGGTGTAATAGACAAAATTTGTAGTGGTAACATAACCATCCAAAGTTTAATCACTTTTGCCTCGTGTTTAACTATCGTAGGTCAAAATTGCCCCAAGAGGTATAATAGGTTCCAATTGTATGATGAGAATATATTATAATAAAGAAAAATTTGATATTATTAAAGACTTATTCGGGAAACTAATTAAAATACCACCAAATCACACAAGTTTTAGTTAAAATGAATAGAGCAAAATAAAGAGAGTTTGGTGAGTAGAAAATAATTGAAAAATACCAACTACACTTTATTCATGCGATTTGTGATGTATTTAATTCATATTTAACTGAATATGCAAGCTTTCACTCGACTAAACTACTTTTGAAGTAATCTAATTAATAAGATAATGAGGAAATCGATAACCGATAAACATAGAGATCACAAATCATAGAGTCAAGTATATGAAATGCCACTGAGCTTTAGAAAAATTATCCCACTTTTCATGTCACTATATTTTAAAACATGCTTCAAATGCTGTTAAAATTTTCAAAACTTGTCTCTCATGCCACTATTCTTTGAAACTAACTCCACTTGCCACTAAACTAAGAAAGAACTTATCCTATTTGTCGCTGAGTCGATACCGAGTTAAAAATTAATAGAGCAAAAATATAATAAATGCATTTTACTATGTGACAGTCTTAATCATTAATCTATGATACAATTAAATGATTAGTTTTTTATTTAAAAAATAGTTGATTTAAGAAGTTTAATGGAAAACTGAATGCGGTTTTGATAAGTTTAATGTTAAGTGAGATGATTTTGGTTTTGATAAGTTCAATGTCAAGTGAGATGATTTTGAAAGTATAATGGCGAATTAGATAATTTTTGAGAAGCGTAATGACATTAAAGATAAATTTTAAAGTAGAATAACATAGGGGATCACTTATGTAAAGTTAAGTGACATTTGAGACAATTATCGCCATATCATACTAACAAGGAAGCATCTGGGCCCTTACTCATCTCCTTTTTGGATTCTTTCTCATCGCCGGGAAAATGCATTTGAAAACGGACATCTAATTCCTTGATTTCCTTTGGCTGCCCCATGGAGTAGATATCAATTGTTGACAGCTATTCATATTTTTATGCAATATATTTGCCCTAATATATTGTCACTCCATGGAAGAGTTTGTTCCTCTTATTATCTGTTATTCTTTTATATCGTGCACACCTAATAATTAATAAAACTCAAAATAAATTGAAGCTTGTTCTCTTTACCATTTCAGATTTTTAATTTTAGTCTTTAAAGAGACTGGAAAGAGTACTGAGCACTTGGTACTCTTGACCAATCAGAGACTCACACGTGAGATCTCAAGGCCCAAATTAAATAATAAATTAAGTCATTTGAATCCATATATAGATCCTTAATTGGTCAAGAGTACCGAGTTAGTACTCCATGGAGTACTGGACTTTGTTGCCTAAAAATACATTTTGAAAACAAGAAAAAATTGTGTGAAGAAAACTCAAAATGACATTTTGTCCTTTTGAGCTTTTCAGTGTAAAAATTTGAAAATGCTAAAAACAAGGAAAACAAATCGTTCTTTTTTTCTGTTAATATTTACTCTTGAAAGACAATGCTAAAAATGAATTCAAAAATGAAAATTAAAATATAAAGAGAATACGCCCTTTAATACACACATAAGTTTTAAGAATTCAAGAGTGATGGCTATGCTTATATGTTTTTATTAGATTTATTTTATTTTTTGGCAAATTTTAGCAGTCACCATATAATATGGAGTTGGTATGACACCTAAAGTTTTATTTCTCTACCAAGAACTTGAATGATGAATGGTTGGGCCGATAAAGGCTTCTATGTTGATTGACTCTTTTGAATTGAATTGATCATGCTGGAAGAAGAGAAAATCAATACTAAAACGCATTTTGTGGTATAATAACGTATTGCAAGTAACATGCAATCAATTCTTTATTTTGATGATATAATTTTAAATTCTTATTATTAGTCCATCGCCATCTCGTTGAACGAATAATTTTTTTATTAATTCTTATTTTTTATTTTCTTTAAAGACAATAAAACTCAATAGCATAATTCTATATTAGTTTCGCACCAGTGCATTTAAGGACATACTATGGTTCACACCTGTGCGTTTCACAGACATATTATAGTGACAAAGTAAAATACAATAGAGTATGAGAACAAAAAATAATGAAATTATACAATTGAACAAAGTAAAATTGAAATTCATTAGGCAAATATGAGATATATCTAACCAAAATATAATATGTAAAGACTTCTAAAATAAAAATATTAAATTGAATGATTAAAAGGAAAAGTATAATAATAATATTGAAATCTAGATTGATATATTATCTATTTTCATATAATTCAAATCTATTAGGCAAATATGAGATATATCTAACCAAAATATAATATGTAGATAGAGTTTTAAAATAAAAATATTAAATTAAATGATTAAAAGGAAAAGTATAATAATTGAACCAATAATTTTTTTATTAATTCTTATTTTTTATTTCCTTTAAAGACAATAAAACCCGATAGCATAATCTATATTAGTTTCACACCCGTGCGTTTCACGGACATACTTTGCTTCACACATGTGCGTTTCATAGACATATTATACTGACAAAATAAAATATAATAGAGTAGGAGAACATAAAATAATGAAATTATACAATCGAACAAAGTAAAATTAAAATCCATTAGGCAAATATGAGATATATCTAACCAAAATGTAAAATATAGATAGAGTCCCAGAATAAAAATATTAAATTAAATGATTAAAAGGAAAAGTATAATAATAAGGAAAAGTAATATTGAAATCAAAATTGATAGATTACTTATTTTCATGTAATTCAAACACGTTAGGCAAATATGATGTATATCGAACTAAAATATAATTTGTAGATAGAGTCTCAAAATAAAAATATTAAATTAAATGATTAAAACGAAAAATATAACAATAAGGAAAAGTACAACAATCGAACCAATAATTTTTTTTATTAATTTTTATTTATTATTTCATTTAAAGCAATAAAACCCAATAGCATAATCTTTATTAGTTTCACACCCGTGCATTTACAGACTACTATGCTTCACACCCATATGTTTCATGGACATATTATGTTGAGAAAGTAAAATACAATATAGTAGGAGAACATAAAATCATAAAATTATACAATCGGATAGAGTAAAACTGAAATTCATTAGGCAAATATGAAATATATTTAACCAAATGTAATATGTAGATAGAGTTCTAAATTAAAAAAATTAAATTAATATGTAGATAGAGTCCCAAAATAAAAATATTGAATTAAATAATTAAAATGAAAAGTATAACAATAACGAAAAGTATAATAATAGAATAATAACGTTAACAAGAAGCCGAACAATGAGCGGGAAAATTATATCTAATTGTGGCCGATAATCAAATTGAGTCAGACAAACTCTGCTTTTAGATATATATATATATATTTGCAAATATATCCCCTATTTAATCTTGAAAATATAATTGTAAGTTCCTCTTTTAATTGTTAAATAAATATTTGGAATATAGACAAAATTAATTGAATATCCTATGTCTTTGGAAACACGGATGTTAATTTTAGGTAAAAGGTTTATTCCTCCCGTGTTTTGCAAGTCTATTTAACCTTGTGCAAATTAAAATTTTCTTGTTCAAAAGGCTAATTTTCTATTAAAAGGGAAATGAATTCTAACAAAATTTCATGGAAAAACCAATTGCACAATGAAATGTGAATTAAAAAAAGTTGCTGTCCGTTTCAGTATAGACCACCGAACTTAATGATTTGGCCGCGTAATCACTCTTGTAAAGTAATAAACATTTCCTCATGTTTCTCTTGAATAATGAGCTAAGATTACTCAATCCCAGAGAAATCTACAGAACAGGAACCTGGAGATTTCAAATAGGATTATAAAGAAGAAATCCTTGAATGTTTCAAGTATTCTTAATTTTCTGGAGAGAAAATCAGCTACAGAATTGTTTTTTCCTTTAATGTGTTAAAATAAATTTTTATGCTTTCACAAGTAACCCTACTCACACTTGAAATATATACTTCACTAGTCTCACTGGTGGAAGTCCCTTATCAATAGTTATAGATGTAGCACCTGAATCTAATAAAGCAACAACTTTTTCATTTACACTGTCGCACTTTATGACTTTTAGAATTATTGCTATTATAGATGAGCTTAAGAAAAGATGTACCTACATCAAAATCCGACTTATTCACTTTGGCATCTTGGTCATAGGAATAAAAGTGATGGCAAGAAAAGGACTAGGTGCGAAAGCCTTAGTTGTACTTTTTGGATTCTTCTCAACTTTGGGTGAAATGAAGAATTTTTCTATAATCTACTTTCAAACATTTGTGGTCTCAAAATAAAATGGGAACACATTAAAGGAAATAGCAATTCTGTAGCTGATTTTCTCTCTAGAAAATTAAGATTACTTGAAACATTCAAGGATTTCTTGTTTACTACAGAACCTGATCATATTAATAGTTTAGAATGTTCTATTAATTTCAGGCCTATAAAGTCAGACAGTGGAGTCATGCCTCCTAAAAAGGCAAAGACTGCAGGGAAAGGTACTCTTATCCCTACACCAGACTCAGACTATCTTGAGTTAGAAACTGATGGATGCAAGGAAGATTGGGGAGGAATACTTCCTTGTAAAAAGAAGGAAACAGTCCCAAGTCTAATGAAAAGATTTGTAGTTATGCCTCTGGCAACTACAAAGAATTAGGCTACTTAACTTCTTTAGATTATGAGGTTTTAGCCATAATCTATATACTTGAATCATTTACTCTTTTCCTCTTGGCTAAGAAGCAAATTACGATTCGCACCGATTGTGAGGCAATTGTAAAATTTGCCAATACCAAGTTTGAAAAGAAATTATCTGTCAATAGAAGGTTGAAATTCAGAGAATATGTCCTTAACCGTGGTATAATCATGCAAACAACCTTAAGTAACCACAGGCTGGATATCACACGCAGAACTCTACAAACATCACTAAGCTCAAACTCTTTATCCCTTTCTTTTCGGAGGGAATCAAAGTTTGATTGTAATGTACTAAGACGATTTTCAAAATTTCCAAATCGTATCGTCAACAGTTAGAGTTCGGCTGTGGTCGTCAACACAAAGGACCAACAACAAGGCCCAGATTTCTGGTGAAATCATTTAATTCTTTTTTTGTATTTTTTTATCTCTTTTTTTTTTTGGAAATTGTTACGCTAATTTATTAAATGATATTCAATTTTCCCTTTATTAACCCATATCCAATCATCAATTTATGGTATTTTCTTTAGCCAACTATTTTGAATGGGATCTGTCACTTATCAAATCAAACATGAAATTAATTGAGAGTTCTATTTCAAATCAAAACAAATAGTAATCTTCATAATTTGAAAAAACATGCATAGTACGTCTCTAAACGAATAAATTTCTAAAAATTTATAACCTTATTGTAAATTTCAATTTTTAATGATTTTTGAAGAAATTTTTATATGGCTATTGTAGTATAATAATCAAATTTGATTTTTTTAATCTATAGTATTCCAACTTGCCAATTCTATAATTAATATAAATTGAAACTTATTGATAATTGCCCATGGAATAAGAAAATTTCAGTTTGTCGTTTTAAATATAGTCTTATTGTATTTGGAATTGGATTATTTACTTGAGAGATGGACCACATGCTGATACAGTTGCATTGGAATAGTTGTTCAACAATTTTTAAATATTTTGCTTTTATCGAATCACCTCAATTAATTTTTATTTGTATATGCATAATTAACTGGTACTGTAATTCAAACAAATGCTACATTTGTTAGATTTCTCACATTTTAGATAGGAAGTCCTGGGTTAAAACATACCTGCCCCTCCCCTATAACTACTGTATCAAAAAAAAAAGAATTAACTAGTACAAAAAGTGTTACGGACAAAAAAATTTCAAATATAATATATTGGTTATAAAAACTTATGTCTCATAATGCTAATATGACTCAACTAGCAGTATTAATAATTTATATGAAATTTTTATACAAAAATTCATTTATATTTGTTATTAGAGTAATTATATGGAGACATGTTTATCTTACATGAATAACTGATATTGGTTTCCCTCATTTCCCCTATATCCAATGTATAAAAAAAAAAAAGAAAAAATTAACTGTGCAAAAACTGTTACCAACAAATAAATCAAAATATGATAGAGTAGTTATAAAAATTTATGTCTCATAATGCTAATGTATGACTCAATTGCCTGTATTAATAATTTATTAAATTTTTTTATGAAAATTCATTGACATTTGTTATTAAAGTAATTCTAGATAGACATTTTATATGATATGAATAACTGATTTTTGTTAATTGAAAACAATGAATTAGTTTTTTATACGCAAGTGGTGAATTTGAAGGCCCACAATCGTCCAATATATGGTTGACAATTAAATATGTCACCTTTTTATGCCAGATAAATATGTTTCCTTAGAATTACTACGGTTATTATTACTTTTAGAGCCCGTGCAACGCACGGGTGAGAATTCTAGTAATTATAATAATAAAACCGTTGTACATAATTATTGCATTTATTGAATGGCAATTGTACCCCTTAAATCCTAGCCGCCATTAGTTTTCTTAACTATCACTCCAAGTTAGTTGACTTATACTCCAAGTCTTTTTTAGACAACACACTTGTACGTGTATAAATAGACATCATGTGTTGTGACTGAAAATATAATTCACGAGTTCTCTCCAACTTTTCTCTCTATTTTCTATTCTTTCCTTCTAGTTTATAAGACGTTATCATCATGATTCTCTTTCTCAAAAATGTTTTCAATTTACATCCTGTGTGGTCTTAGTTTCTCAATTTTCCATGGTAGTAATGATTTTTGAAGAAAAAAATTTTAGGGCCATTCGCAGGTTTTCAAAAAACTTAATGCAATTTAATTGGATTGTTATTCAAGATACTTTTAACTTATTATTGTTTAGTAATTTCCATCCGTGCTTGAATGGTGTATATATTATTGTGTTATTTGAATGTTTAGAAATCGTTTAATTGATTAACATTTATCGTTGTTTCCAGTAAAAACACAATCTTTAGAGTTTCACCAATAATCTTGAAGATAATTGTAATCTAAATATTATTCTTGTGATTCATTATAGTTTCTGAAGAATTATTATTATGTCTTATATTCTTAAAGAATATGACTAGCTCTGGAAGAACCCGGACGCACACACACACACACACATATATAAAAATATATACACATACATTGTAAATTGTGGTTTCTTAAAGAAACATGATCGTTCAAAAATCTATCAATAATTCTGAAGATTATTGTGATTTAGATATTATCTTTGTGGTCGATGAAGAATCACAATATATGCTTCATATTCTAGAAAAATATAATTGGCTCCTGAGGAGTTTTGACATATATTATTCTTGTAGTTCCTGAAGAATCACAAATTGCATCTCATATTCTAGAAGAATATAATTGGCTTTAGAAAAACCATATAAGATTTGCCATAATTCTTGAAGAAACACGATTCTACCATTCTTAATAGTCTTGAAGATTATTAGAATTAATACGTTGTGATTCCTGAAGAATACAACATGGTCTCGTCATATTCTCATTGAATATGGTGTACTCCTAAAGAGCACGATATATGGTATTTATATATGTATTTTCTTGAAGAAAAATACAATAAACAAATATTTTTGAAAAATATTTCATATTGCTTATTATGAAATTATTTCTTTTTCGTATTCGTTATATACATTATTTATTTGTTATTATTTACTTTTAGTTAATGACTTTACTTAGATTAAATAAGTTATTGCTCACGAAATAACACATTCAATTGTAATATTCTGAAGAATATTACATGCTACTGAAGAGCAATTTGTATTGGATCTAAGGAACTAATTTATTTGGTAATTCAATATTCTTGAAGAATATTGATCTATTGCTCTTGAAGTAGCAATAACCTAAATTAATTCCTAAATTAATTCTACTATGCTTCTGAAGTAGCATATGTCTTGATGGCTATGAATATTAGTGATATATGAAACAATACTCCCTGAAGGATAGTATAAATATTCATATCCTGTTGATATTGAATTTATGATCTTACATATCATAAAGTTATAGCCAATATCACCAAATTTTAGTTAGTTGCACGTGACACATAGGCAAGAATTATTTGTCATGGCTCCTTGATGTTTTTATTCATCTGATCTCAAGTGGCTACGACAACAAAAGAAGGAAATACATCTAAGGATTGTGCAAAAGCACTTAGTTTCCTTTGTTATTATATCTAACTTAAAGTTGAGTACTTTACCGTCAAAGATCCATATGATACTTGAAAAATCACGAGTTACGCCCCACTGGTTTCATTGCATTACCTGAAGCAAATACAACATTTCATCGTGAACCATGGGTAAAGATGTGGAAAAACTCATGAACAAAGCCCTACCAGTAAGATGCGTAAAGCATCCAATAATGATAGTTTATCTAAAAATGAGTATAAAGAATATTCTTTAGATGTGGCATGAAGGGGCATTCAGCCCGTACATGTCGTACGGCAAAATATTTCGTGGATCTCTACTACAAGTATATCAAAGGAAAAAGGTAAGTATATTTCGCGACCTTCGAGCTGAGTAACACATTGAGGTCCTCTCTAGAATGTTCCAAGTCCTAAAAAGCTACAATATGAAGCTCAATCCAAAGAAATGCTCTTTTGAAGCGGCGTTAGGAAAATTCTTAGGGTACATAGTTAATCAGAGAGGAATCAAAGCGAACCTGGAGAAAGTCAAGGCAATCCTCGACATAGAGCCTCCAAAGTCGCTAAATCGCTTCGTGTTGCGATCGACGGACAAGTGCAAGCCTTTCATTGAGGCCATTAAACAGTCAAAGGAATTCGCATGGACGGAGGAGTGTCAGGTTGCCTTTACAAAGCTGAAAGAGCACCTTTCTTATCCTTCCCTATTGTCTAAACCCTTGTTAGAGGATACATTGTCTTTGTATTTGGTCGTCTCAGAATCCTCGATTAGCGCAGTCTTGGTCAAGAAGGAAGGACTGGCCCAGCTTCCAATGTACTATGTGAGTCATGCTTTGTAGGACGCAGAGCTCAGATATCCTCCTATGGAAAACCTCGCATACGCCTTCATGATCGCGTTGAAAAAGCTCCGACCCTATTTCCGATCTGCACACAATCGATGTCTTAACCATCGCCCCCTTGAGGCAGGTCCTCCAAGTCAAATGGTCTATTGAACTCAACCAATACGACATTAACTACAAGCCAAGGATGGCCATCACAGGCCAAGCCCTAGCCGATTTCATAGCCAAACTCACGCTTGTTAAATCTAGTCTTAGCAGCACGAAACCCTTAGATTGGGAGATGTACACCGATGGATCCTCCACAAGCCATACTTCTAGAGCCGGAATCACTCTCGTCAATCCCGCAGGGAATTACTACTGCCAAGCTATCAGATTTGGCTTTAACGCAACCAACAACGAGGCAGAATACAAATCAGTTTTAAACCAAACAACTCGTTATAAACCAAACAAGTGGAGTTTATGAGGTACGAGGCAAAAAGCTCTCCCAATACCAGAACATGCAGTTGGAAGAACTAAAGGATTTGGATCACTTCAAAATCTCGCGAATCCCACGAGCTAAAACAGTTACACCGATGCTTTAGCGAAGCTTGTGAACAGTAAGGGAGCAGCGAGCTCCAAAGCATCCTGATTGGTGAGCTAGCGACCTCATATATCGATAGAACAGGACTGGCAATAGCAGAGATAAGCCAGACAAGTAACTGGATGGACCCTATCATCTAGTTCTTAAAGGAGAGAGTAGCTCCCCAAGGCGTGGAGGCGAGGAAGCTTAGACACCAGGCTGCCAGATTCTTGTTAGTTGATGGGAAGCTACACAAAAGAAGCTTCGCTGGACCACTGCTAAGATGCCTTACATCCACGGAAGCACGAGCTACATTGGAATAAGTACATTTTGGAGTTTGTGGCAACCACTCAGGCAGACAAGCCCTAGCACACAAAATCCTAAGGCAGGGATATTTTTGGCCTAGAGTCAGGAAAGACGCAATCGACTTCGTCAAAGCTTGCGATAAATGCCAAAGGTTTGCGCCCCTTATCAGAAGCCCGCCGGAAGAGCTAACCTCAGTCATAGGACTATTACCGTTTGCCAAGTGGGGGTAGATCTTATTGGCCCTCTCCTAAAAGGCAAAGGAGGGACTCAATTCGCTATTTTATGTAGATTTGGGTCCCAAACGCCATAGTTACAGACAAACAACGGCAAGCAATTGGACCATACAAAATAGATCATTTTGTGGGTATAAAGAACTTCTACTCCACCCCACATCACCCGCAAGCGAACGGACATGTTGAGGATACCAATAAAATTATCAAACAGACACTGAAAAAGCGTTTGGAAGCTCTAAAGGGGAGCTGGACTAAAGAGCTCCCAGCAGTTTTGTGGTCCTATCGAACAATCTGCCGAACCGCGACTGGTAAAATGCCTTTCTCTCTTATAAACGAAACTACTGAGGCAATTATCCACATCGAGTTAGAGGTCCCTACTTCCAGAGAGCACACTTCAATGAAATAGAAAATGATGAGCGCCTTGCCAATGAGCTTGACCTCATTGCCGAAAAAAGAGAATTGATGGAAATCAGAAACACGGCATATAAACGAAAGTGTGCCAGGTTCTACAACAACAGGGTTAAAGCACGCCGTTTCAAAGTAGAAGACTTAGTCTTGCACAAAGTCTTCCTCTCTACTAAAGAGCCAGTGACAGGAACCCTGGGGCCCAGCTAGGAAGGTCCTTACTGAGTCAAGGGAGTCCTACAAAACAGGGCTTACAAGCTCAAGGACATGCAAGGGAATGAATTGATGTACCCTTGGAACACAG
>CAVNYN010232863.1:0-30008 GCA_963692815.1 Nyctanthes arbor-tristis
TAGAGCTTTTGAAAGTCTTTTGTGAGTTTCCAAAGCCATGCACCATTTATGGACGAATTTTTATTCTTGTTTCCTAAAGACTTTGAGTTCCACCAATGCAAAGACCCCCACTTGTCCGTAGCAATGAGTTTAATTGGAGGGCTAGGAATGCATCTTAGTTAATCAAGGTGCCAAATGTGGGTCTTGGATTCAAATCATGTGGAAGTTATCTATTGGATCCAAGTGTCTAGAATCTTTCCTTTTAACTCTTAGTAACCCCTTTACCTATTAAACTCGATAATTAAGTCCTTATATTTCCGACTATAATAGTGAAACATCATATCATTCCCTTAAGAATCTTTTTCGTCTCAAAATTTACTACCCGATTAAACTTAATCGTTCTTGTAACAAATTTCTATAACCGATGAAGAAATTGACATTCATTCAAGTAATCGTCAACTAAACCAAATGTCTTCAAATTCATATAAAATGTCTCGAGTAGACATTCCATTATGAGACCATTCATCGATTAATTATAGTTGAATATCAAAACCAATTATTAATCCGAAGATATCACTATTTCAAATAAAGGAATTTCACGGGATGTTACAATTTCGAACAAAAAAATCTGGCCAGCGCACCGCCTTAGGTGCGGTGCGCCCTCCCTGAGCCGCGGTGTGCCCGCGCTAGGCCAATTTTTTCTGTTGGCCGCAGCTGCACTGCGGAGGCCGCGGCTTGTGCGGCCGCACGGATGTCCTGTGAGGCCGCACAGTGACAATTTTTTTCTTTTTTCTTTTTTTTTTTTTTACTTTTGCCCTTTTTCATTTCTTTTGCAAATATTTTGGTTCCAAAATACCATCAAATACAAAGAGAAACCATATAATATCTTTTAAGATAAACTTAGTATTTGAAACCAAAGTGAAAGTTATCATTCTTCCTTCTCATTTTTCCTTAATTTCATTATTCTTACCAATATTGTTGTCAAACAAAATTGTTATTAAAACTTGATACATTTAATTCCATATGTTATCTATCATGTTGCATGACTTATTTTCTCAACCTTTCTTGAGTTAGCAAGATCAAACACTTCCAATAAAGAAGATTAAATAATGTATACCAATAGGTCAAATATTTCATTTGACTTCTATTTCCCATAATTTTATCATGTACAAAGTATTCATAAGTTGGTAAGTAGTAACTTACTTGCAAGCCGGTTGGTCGATGCCTCGTGCGGAGTAGTTTATGCATGTAGTGCCCCTGGAACGTTTCTCTGATACCATTCTTGTCACGCTCCGCTAATTCTCCAATATTTCCGAATATCTTATGTTAATTTACAAATTCTGTAGCGGAAGCTTTAATTCGAACAGCGGGAAGGGGACGTGCATAACAATCCAATTTATCTTATCTTACAGAATTTAACAGACAAAGCTAATTATATAAGCTAACAAATCGTTAAACTTTTAAAGAAAACATTAAAGCTAGGTTTTTTAAGAAATATAAAACACAAGAAATTGTATTAATAAATATATTTCATTAATTACTAAAGTAGGCCAAATCATTAAGGAACTTTCACAGTGATAAGTAGAATTCAAATCAATATAAAGATTATAACTCACAATTTTCTTATATGTTATAAGATGTAAAAACATATATACTATAAATGTGGGCATGAAACTATTAAATTTATAGTAGCTTCAAAGGCAAATTTATATTACATGCACAACTCTACTCTATTTCACGAGCACGATCCAACTCCTGACTTGCCTTACTTTTCAGATGTTATAGCTTCAATCATCTACAAAAATTGTAGTAAAGAAGGGAATGAGTACAAAGTATTCAATGAGTAACAAAACCCTTTGATTTACCTTTTATTTGAAAGATTTATTTTCCAGAAAATCATTCAATGCACGAAACTTTTCAATGCACAGATAGGCCCTATCACTGGTTAAACTACTACCCGTAGTGCGCGCAAGAATCATATCGATTCAATCATGGTCATGTACAATTAAGTGGATCCATATTTGAATCCCGGTTGACCCCTACCGGAATTTCAGACAGATTAATACAGATACAGAGTAGATACCACACTAATCATCGTCCATCTCGGTATCATTAGATAGCTCCTAGTGTGGCAACAGAGCAGAGCAGAACGGGTAGAGCAACTAGTGATTCAAAATGTAATATATTAATCTTTCTTTTCAATGCATCAGAATCCATGTTTATTACTTTAATCAAATACATGTTTAGCATTTCAAAACATCATTAATGTTAAAAAGGACATCAAAGTGATAGTTACTCACCTCAAATTTTTTTTCGAATAATCTCAAGTAGAAAAACGTCATTAAAACCTTGATGTTCCTCAATTAAAGCTATTTTTCAAGCTATAATCATTCTATATAGGGTAAGGGACCTTTTTCAAAGGACAAATAGGGGTTTTGGTGATCTTTTATTGGTTTTCTCCTTTTGTTGGCTATGTTGGACGAATTTTGGCGTTTGGGAGAGAAAGGGGATGGTTTGGGGGTAGATCGGAAGAGCGTCGTGAGGACCTAAAGGCCTTTTTTATAATAGTTAGAATTTAGTTAGTTTTAATAAATTTTGAATTCCGCCAATGACATTGCGACACGTGGCACAACATGACGCCGTACACCTTGCGAGGCTGTGTGGCTCAATGTGGATCACTCCTTTATTGCTCGAAAAATCCTTGTACTTTGTGTCGCCTTGTAATTAAGTCCTCATACTTTTATTTTATGTCAATCAAGGACAACCATCTTTAATTGACCGCAAATCTTGAAGTCTTCTAACGTGATTCAAGCGATTGTTTCCAAATTAATGACCACGTAACAAAATTGGTGTTAAATTTTCAGGGATGTTACAACTTACCTTCTAGTATAATAGCTTTCCAATAATTTGTCTTGAAAAGATTAATTTTACTCGTTTTGGCAATCAATAAAAAATACCTATTAATATAACTTGTTGAGTTCTTTGCATTTTATTGAGAAACCGAGTTGCAATAATTCTTTAAAATATAACAATTTGTTAGTTTAAGTAATTAGCTTTATCAAGTCAAAAGCTATTTATTTATTTTATACATCGCTTCCCCGCTGTTTATATTGAAACTTCCGCTATAGAATTTGTTAATCGATATAAGATATTTAAAAATATTGTAAAATTAGCGAGGACGTGACAAATAGAATCAAATTGAAACGTACAATATTTTCATTCGGCACAAAGCTAATTAAATTGTCATTTATAGAGCAATACTCTTAAGTAATAAAAAAGAGAATGAGGAATTTTTACAAAATTAATTTCATATTGAGTTTGGAAACTAATAAATTATAGAAAAGAAATAATACAAAATTTATATAACTCCAGAATTACTTTACACCTATATCCATTTAATAGGGTGGATGATATTCTTTTATCAAAATGAATTATTTTCCACATTCATTCTCCACCATATATTTTTGAAAAAAATTATTTTTTGCATTCATTTATCACTATTCACTAAATCTACTCTAAAAAATCTAAGGCACACAATCTCATATTACAAAAGACCCAAGTGAAAGAATATTACAACAAATGATAAACTCTATATGATTTACCGTTTACTCATAAAATTAATTTTTAACCACTTTCCGTTACAAAAGGAATTAAAAGAATTTTTTATTTTTGTTCTAAATCATTATCATCAAATATTATTATTATCTTATTCTCTCAACTTAAAGTTTTTCCAATATATAGGTTCTCGGAGAAAAACAAATAATAAATTAAGTAATGTACTAAACATATAACCCAATGTTTTATAACTTGTGATTTATCATATTAAATAAAAATCTTGAAAATGATTTAATTTTACTTTATTATTACATCGTCAATCTCACGAGTAAGCACTTAATCGAAATAAGAAGAAGTCCCAGTAACCTAATACTTGAAATTTGTCTATTAATTGTTAGAATTTTGAAGAAATATTAAATCTTTAAAAATAGCCTAAAAACTAATAGAATATATATCACAAACATTAATATATAACAATTAGCATATTATATATAGAATAAAAATATGTATAAATTTTTGTATACTATTATAGAATAGAATAAAATAATAGAAACATGTAACTAATGGATAAGTATTATATATTTTTTTAATAGAATGGATAAGTATTATTATTATTATTGTTATAAAATAAAAAAATAAAAGAAACATATAAAAGTAAGATAGTGGTTTTGGCGAGAAAATTTGTATATGACCACTATCATAATTTTCTTTACTTTCAACCATACATTCTTCTAAAAAAAATCACTTGTTTACAAAATCAATTCTTAAAAATTTACATCAAACACACATTTTTCGCGGTATATAAGTAATTTAATAGGGATGGAGAATATGTGAATACGAGATGTGGTGAATGTTTAATATTATCGGGCCATGATAGATGCATCTTGCATCAAAATTTATCAGAGAGTAAAAAATTGTAAAATGTAGTCAGACTTCAAGTTTAGAAAAAACTTGTACCAACTGTTTAGAACACATATCAAACAAGTATTTATATTTTATATATAATTTAATTGTTTAGAGTTATAATATACTTTCAGAAATGTTGTTTGTCTATTGATTTTGAAAACGAATGAATTGATTATAAATAAATATATCAGTCTTCTTAACCATCATATATATTTTTCTTACCTAGACGGGTCGATGCGTGATCAACAAGGCCCGTGCCCTAAGTTGGCTACCTCTGTTGCCCTTGGGAGGAATGCCCCGCCTAACGTTGGCCTAAAAGGGGGCCGGGGGGAGGGGTGGAGGTCATATTTTCGTCAGAGAGTTGCTAACCGATGGAACCTACCAAATTAGCAATATTGCTAAAAAATGACAATTACGGTTGAAAAAAATCATACTAGTTAATCCAATAATGGCGTATAGTAGTTGTGGAAAATGCCTTCATAAAAAGGTATACTGCTTTGAAGCAAGTTCCAAGTGCAATTCAAGTGCGCTTCTTTTGTGTTTTTAGGCTATAATTTCTAAGAACAGCAAAAACTTGTTCACTTTCTTATTCTTGAAAATTCTATTTTTGAAAATAAGGAAAAACTTTGTGAGGAGAGTTCAAAACAAGAGGAGTGCTAAAAATAAGGAAAACAAATGAATTATTATACTCAAAAGTCAAAATGCAAAACAGAAAATGAATTTAAAACGGAAAATTGAAAACTGAAATATGAAAAGATTTGTTTAAAACTTATATAGTGGGATCATATATGTATAGTAATTCATTCATATACTTAAATTGCTAAACATAGATTAGGAGAAGGTAATTATTTTAATTAGAGATAAAGAGAAAGCAAGACAAGTAAAAAAAAGAAGAGAGATGTAGAAATAAATTCAACAAATAACAATGTGTTATAAAAGAGAGAAAATAACGTAGAGATAAATGATTACTTCTTAAAATTGTGCATTTACAATGAGAAGTAAAGACCCCTATTTATAGATACAAAGCCAGGGTTTCAGGGGTACAATGGTAACATGTATAGGGTTTGCGGGTACAATTGTAACATGTACAGGGTTTGCGTAATAATCTAAATATTTAATTATTTACAACACTCCCCCTTGAATGACAATCTATACATCTAACTGCCTCGTTAAAAACCTTAGTTTGACAAAAACTCAATAGGAAAAAAAATACAAACACAAGGAAAACAAAGAGTACAGTATATAACGAATATTTGGAGTAATAAAATGTAGCCTCATTAAAACTTTGCCAGGAAAACCCAGTGGGACAAAACCTGGTCGAAGGAAAAAGAGTACAACTACTCCCCCTGATGTCAATCACTGAAGATCTCCAAGTCAACGCATTCCAATCTTATGGACCAATTTCTTGAATGTAGAAGTTGGTAACGCCTTTGTGAATAAATCAGCTACATTATCACTTGAACGGATTTGTTGAATGTCGACATCCCCACTTTTCTGAAGTTCATGTCTGTAGAAAAATTTTGGAGATATGTGCTTCGTCCTGTCTCCTTTGATGAAGCCTCCTTTAAGTTGTACAATACAATCTGCATTATTTTCATACAGTATCGTTGGACTTTCCTTTGTTGAAACTATTCTACATGATGTTTGAATATGGTGTGTCATGTTTCTAAGCCATTCACATTCACGACTTGCTTCATGGATTGCAATAATTTCTAAGTGATTTGAAGATGTTACTGTCAGGGTTTGCTTCACAGATCTCCATGTTATAGCTGTTCCTCCACAAGTAAAGACATATCCTATTTGTGACTTAGCTTTATGTGGATCGGAGAGATAACCTACATCTGCATAGCCAACTAAAGAAGAGCCTGTGTTTTGTGAATAAAATAATCTCAAGTTTATGGTACTTTTTAGGTAACAAAGAATATGTTTAACATCATTCCAATATCTTTGAGTTGGTACAGAACTATATCTAGCAAGGAGATTTACAGAAAAAGCTATATCTGGTCGAGTGCAATTTGCAAGATACGTCAATGCTCCAATTGCACTAAGATATGGTACTTCAGGACTAAGAATCTTTTCCTCATCTTCAACTGGATGAAAAGGATCTTTATCTACATCAAGTAATCGGACAATCATTGGAGATATCAATGGATGTGCCTTATCCATATAAAACCCTTTTAAAACTTTTTCTATATATGTAGACTGATGGACAAATAATCCTTTTGAAAGATGTTCAATCTGCAAACGAAGACAATATTTGGTTTTCCCCAAATCTTTCATTTCAAATTCAGTTTTTAAATACTCAACAGTTCTATCGAGCTCTTCAGGAGTTCCTATAAGATTTAAATTATCTACATAAACTGCTATTCCAAATCCAATATCAGTTTTCTTTATAAAAACAAATGGGCAAATATCATCATTTTGATATCCCTCTTTCAACAAAGATTCACTCAAACAGTTATACCATATCCGTCTAGATTGTTTTAATCCATAGAGTGATTTTTGTAATTTAACTGAGAACATATTTTTAGGGAATGAATCACTTGCTTCTGGCACTTTGAATCCTTTAGGGATTTTCATATAAATTTCACTATCAAGTGAGCCGTAAAGATAGACAGTTACTACATCCATAAGTCTCATATCTAACTTTTGTGAGACAGCCAAACTCATCAAATATCTGAATGTTATTGCATCCATCACAGGAGAATATGTCTCTTCATAATCTATTCCAAGTCTCTGTGAAAAACCTTGTGCTACAAGTCGAGCCTTGTATCTCGTAATTTCATTGTTCTCATTTCATTTTCTCTCAAACACCCATTTGTATCCAACGGGAATTACATCTTTGGGTGTTTGGACTACAGGTCCAAAAACTTTTCCTTTTTCCCAAGAATTCAACTCTGCATGTATGGCTTCTTTCCATTTTGGCCAATCTTTTTTTTGCTAACAGTCTTTAACAGACTGTGGTTCATGATCCTCATTCTCATGCATGATATCAGCAGCCACATTATAGACGAAAATATTATCTATCACAACATTGTTTCTTTCATAAACTTTGTGTGATGATAAATAGCTTTTTGAGATCTCTTGATTTTGTGATTCTGCAGGTATCAAATCTTCTTTATTTGATTGATCAATCTCTTTATGCTCCTCTTGAGTTTGTGGTTGATTGTTCTCTTGTACTTTTCTTTTTCTAGGCACAGAATCTTTAGCTTCAAGTGGTCGACCACGTTTCTGACGTGCTTTTGATTCACTTGCTATAGCATATTGTTCTACAGGAACATTAATTTTTGCTGGAGTATTTTTGTGCCGGTACATGTGATTTTGTCACTTTTCTTTTGTGTCCACAAACACATCAGGTAATTAATTTGCAACCTTTTGCAAATAAATTATTTTTTCAACTTCTTGCTCACATTGATTGCTTCGGGAATCAAAGTGAGATAAGGTAGATTCATTCTAGGAAATTTTATTTTGTTTTTCGGGATGTAATTTTGCCCCTCCTAGAGTAGGAAAAGTCATTTCGTCAAAATGAAAGTCTGAAAAATGTGCAGTAAATAGATCACTTGGTAGTGGCTCAAGGTACCTAATAATTATTGGTGAATCAAAACCAACATAAATCCCAAGTCTTCTTTGGGGACCCAATTTAGTGCATTGTGGGGGTGGAATTGAAACTTAGACAGCACAGCCGAAAATTCTTAGGTGAGAAACATCAAGTTATCGACCAAATGCCAATTGTAAAGGCGAGTATTTATGATAAGCGGTTAGCCTTAAGCGAATTAATGACGCGGCATGTAATACTGCAAGACCCCAAACAGAAGTTGGTAATTTCGTTTTTATAAGTAATGGCCTAGCACCCAGTTGCAATCGTTTTATAAATGACTCTGCAAGGCCATTCTGAGTATGCACATGGGAAACCGAATGTTCCACAACAATACCAATAGAAATGCAGTACTCATTAAATGCTTGGGATCTGAATTCGGCAGCATTGTCAAGACGAATTGTCTTGATAGAATAATCGGGAAATTGAGCTCGTAATTTTATTATTTAAGCGAGTAATCTGGCAAAAGCCATATTTCTAGCCGAAAGCAGACATACATGTGACCATCTTGTTGAGACATCAACTGAAACCATATAAAGTATCTAAATGGTCCACATAGTGGGTGTGTAGGCCTACATATATCCCCATGAATTCTTTATGAAAACTTTGAAAGTTCAACATTAACTTTTGCAGAGGAATGTCTAACTACTAATTTTCCTTGTGAGCAAGCGTTACATGGATAATCATTAGGTAAAATAATCTTCTGGTTCTTTAAAGAATGTCCATGCGTACTAGTAATGATACGCCACATCATTACTGCTCCTGGATGTCTAAGTCTATCATGCCAAAGTATAAAACTTTTTGGGTCTTCGAACTTCTGATTCGCTATATAATTTGTTTCAACTGACTTTATAGTTGTGAAATACATCTCAGATGGGAGTGCTTGTAATTTTTCTTTTATCTTCTTCTAGCCAGATAGAAAAGAAGTTATGCAAAGATATTCAATATTTTTTTCTTGCATTATCACAATATGATATCCACTGCCGCGGATATCTTTAAAACTAAGCAAATTTCTTCTGGATTTGCTGGTGTAAAGCGCATCATTAATACATAATCTTATACCGTTGGGTAAGATTATATTGGCTCTTCTGGAACCTTCAATGATATTTGACATTTGACGCTCCAGAAATTGTATTAACATTATTAGTTTCTAATGTTAATTCAATAAATTACCTTTTCTCTTGAAAAATTGTATGGGAAGTGGCACTATCAGCTAAGCAAACATTTTGATAATTCATCTTTACTTTATTTTTATCTAAACAGAAAAAAAATTTAAACATCAAATCACAAATAGTTTATTCAAAATTCAAATAGATTCAAGCTAACTAAACATTAAAAATATAAAGCGAAATAAGTTCATATCCAATACAACAATATAAAACGAGATAAAAATAAGAATAAACTAATCAATATCAACGATTCATTATCAATTTGAGTTATTACTATTCCAAGAATAGTAATTAATACTCTTCATGAATATATTGAAAATATAATATCTAGCATAATATTGTTCTTCAAGAACAATTAATATTCAGTGGGAATATTATAATATAAGTTGTACTACTTCAAGAGTAACAACTCATTAGATCTAATTTATTATTATACGTATAATAACAATTTAATAAATAAATAAACAGGTGCATCTAATGTAAATTGCGAAACAAAAAATATAATGCAATAATAATAGACGATGTAAAAATTATGTTTCTTCAGAAACAAATAATAAGATATTCTTCTAAAATTTCAAATATTATAGTTTCTTCAAGAAACCATAATTATTAGCACATCTCGGGGATTTTTTTTGGCAATCGTATTCTTCTGAAATATTTAATCAGATGTAACTGTAGCTCTGCAAGAGTTATATGAACTTATACATAATAATTAATATGAGATTAATCAAGTATCATATTAACTATAATATAAATTTTCATTCTTTCCTTCAGGGATAAGAATAATATAATATGTTGGAACTTTTAATATTTGTCCTTCGAGGGAAATAATTAAGATTAACGTGCCTCTTCATGAGCACTGAATAAAGATTTGTAACACAAATAGTTATATGAGAATAATAGCGTAATTGCATGAATTTAAATAAACATATTATACAAAATATCTAATAGTTAGATCAATTAATTATGCAGAAATAAACGTAAAATAACAGTTATTAATATAATAGATATAAGATGCATGGTTATGTATTTACATAAGACTATTACTGCTTATCAATAGATAACGGTTGCCATACTTATATGTATTATGTAATTGGCAGCCAAAATCAAACTAAGAAGAAGATCAATCAAAAGAATCCTTCATGATCTCCCTACTACATAAGAAAAGGAAAGAGTAGTATAATATGTAACTACCAGATTTACATTCGTTATGTAATTTGCTGCTATATTATCTCAAAACGAATCAATCAAGAGGAGATTTCACGATCCCTTATATCAAAATATGATTTTCAACCTAACATAAAATTGGAAGCCAAAAATTTATTAAAATTGAATATTGGCTATCCCTTTTATGTACATCTATACATAAAGACATAGATAATCAAATTAATATTTTGACACCAAGTAATTTACACAAAAGAAAACAGAATCGTTGTGATATAAAACATTTAAAAACGATCATGCTATAATAAGGATTCTGTTATCATAAAAATCATGAATTAAATATAAGATTACCAAGTGCCAATTGTTTTAACATTGACAAAAGAAAAGACAAAAAAAAAAAAAAGAAACGTGAAAAGGGCCAATTAATTACAAAAGGAAAAACTAATATGTTGAATCCATTGCATAGCATTGTTGCAGAATCTTTCGTGGAAAGAAAAATGAATATGTTAATAAAGGCATTCAACATAGGAAAAGAGTAAACTGTGGTTTGGTAGAATGAAGAAAAAGAAAAAATCTATAATGCTGATAACGTGTTATAAAAGAGAAAAAATAACGTAGAGATAAATGATTACCTCTTAAAATTGTGTGTTTACAATGAGAAGTAGAGACCCCTATTTATAGATACAAAGCTAGGTTTTAGAGGTACAATGGTAATATGTCTAAGGTTTGTGGGGGTAGGATAGTCATTCATTAAATATTTAATTATTTACAACATAATGATTTTTTTTAAAGAACAAATAATAATGATAAAACAGTAATTGAGGATGTTTAAAAGATGTGGGATGTCGAAGGATACTTGGAAAAGGCGATGAAAAGTGATGAAAAAGTATTTATTGGGGTTACTTTCAAAAAGGTTTCTAACGTTTGAGTTAAAAATGGATTAGGTCTTTATTTTTTTTTTTTCGCTCTCCTAGGTTCCTAACTTTTCATAAATTCACATAATAGATTCATTTTGTTACTATTCCGCCAATTTTTTTTATAAAAAGACCATTATACCATTTTAACCTTTTAATTTAAAAATAAAATATTTAAAAAAATAAAAAAGAAAAGAAAAAAGACCTAACCCACCCTACCCCTCCCCCTCCCCTAAGAAATTGATACTGGAAACGGCTGTCAAAATTGGAGGGTGAATCCCCCCATATGCTGCCAGAAATTACAGTAGAGTGCTGCTATTTCTGGCAGCATTTCGCTGTCTTTTTCAACAGCAAATGAATCCCCCCTCCACACAAAAAAATGCTGCCAGAAAGGCAGCATTTTACTACCGTTTCCAGTAGTAAAAAAAGGAGTGAGTCCCCTTTTTGCTGCCAAAAAAGGCCGCAAATAGGGGGATTCACCCCCATTTTTGTTATAAGAAATGACAGCATTTTTGGGTGGGTAAATTCGTTTGCGGCAGAAAATGGGAGCTCACCCCCCCCCCCCCATTTTGGCCACGAGAAACGGAAGCAATTTCTTGGGGGTAGGTGAGGGGCAGGTGGTTGGGGTGGGATGGGGGAGTGTTTTTTCCTTTTTTTAATTTTTTTATTATTTTTAAATATTTGTTTTTAAAATTAAAAAGTTAAACGGGGGTATAATGGTCTTTTTTTTTGAAAAATTGTCCGAATAATGGCAAAAAAGACCTATTGTGTAAATTTATGAAAGGTTGAAGACTCAAGAGAGCGAAAAAAATGGTTGGAGACGTAACCGATTATTAACTCAAAGGTTAGTGACCGTTTGTGAAATTAACCCTATTTATTATGGGGCGCTTGGTAATGCATCATTTTAGGTGGCCATCTTTTACATGCGCATTGAAGGTACTTGAGCTCTAACTCCCTGTGTCTAAGTTCAATTCCCACCAACCGTGAGTTGTAGATGTTGTTCCAACTATTATCTTATGTTGGTTTGTATTTGCCTTGGATTTCATTGAATGTAATTTTATCATACGCACTTGTACGAAATTGTATTTGAACTTAAAAAAATATACACAAAATTACTTGATTCTAAATTCCCAAAAAAAAAAAAAAAAAGAGATAAATAAATAAAGTGAGATAAATGAGAGAAAAGTCATAAAAAGAATAGAAAATGGGGAAAAATCGAGAACATTGAGACCATCTCAATTTTTGGGTCGCCCTCCCCTCAAACAAAATTCTTGCACTCAAAGAGTTCCATACTCCACCATGTTGGCGAAATTCCAGTTATTATTAAATCGAAACCCTTGAACACACGTAAATTCTTGAGGGCCAAGAGCACCGTATCTTCAACTTTCCTGGAGTACCAAAATTTTTTCCCTCAAATAGACACCGTCCAAACTTTTGCAACGGAGATACTCATCTCCACCAATTACAAACTAATACATGGAACGTGCAATGATTTTCTTTACTTAAGTTCTCTCATAAAGGAAGCAGTTTCTTCGCAATATATGAGAATTGAAGTTGCTAAAGAAGTTTGGAGCTGTTTCTTTTTGCCAGATTTGGTATTTAAGAGGAGCTTTATAAGCACCCTATGAAATTGTACTCTGATTGGAACTTACATTGTGGCCTGTAGTATGCATATCAAGCCTTATGCGCCTTTTTATTGTCTTTTGGTTTCTGTGGCAAGAACCAAACACATTTAAATATAATGACACTAGTAGGAATCCAAAAATGATTGTGGGAAAGAGGTAGGAGATGACCTTGCTGGACAAGAAGCAAGATTTCTGGCCATCTGATAGGAAGGACAGGAACCGGGCTTGGGAGATGTAGCTACAGTTGAAGTTCCTCTGATGAGAGAATTCAGGTCAGGTGGCGCTGCTCTGTTAAGATTGAAGAGCTAAGCTGGTCAAGAAAAGAGAGCCCAGTGGGCAGTGACTGAGATCAGTTAAGTCATCAATTTCGGGGATAGGATGGCTGGGAATTCAGACTGGCGGTTGTAATTTTTGGTGCATGTTGGTTTAAGGAGTTGAGTAAAGTTCGAACTTCAGCGATGCAGGAGATCAGTAGTGGGGAAGAAAACTAGAGAGACAAGAAATTAGAACAGAGAGAGAAAAATTACTTAAGGAGATATAAAGGTTGCTGGCCAGCTTCCAGCCAGAATTAGGGACCATACTTCCAACCTCATGCAAAAATAATGGAAATTGATATTTGAGTAGCATGTATCTAACAAAAATGTTCTTAGATTACTCACCTGCACTGAGTAGCAGAATCAAAAAAGGAAAGTTCCTTATGGAAAGAACCCATCTGAATTTGCCTCTCGTTCAATGTGATGATCAAATCTGTTTACACATGACAGAAACCTAAATTGATGCTTCGTCTTTCTGTAGCAAAGTTGAATGAGTCCAAAATGCGGCAGTCAATCAGGGGGCCATTCGAAGAAGTAGTGCACCTTTAATGAACAACAAAGTGCAAACAACTTGACACCAGTGCCTAGCACCATATACTCTGAGGTAATCAATGAAAATTATTCAAAATACAAGCTTGTTCAATGTTCTCTTCAATCTGATAATGCCCATTCCATCTGTCAAAAGAAATAATAACTCCAGCAAGCCAGAAACTGACGGTAAAATCTACAGCCAATTTTTCATAAACAGAAAGAGCCCTCCAAGCCCATAAAAATATCACACAATCCAAGCCCGGAAACTATCACACAAGATGCTTTTCACAAATCCATTCTCAAAATTGAAGAATTCTTTATCTATTAGCAGTATAGTACCAATAGCTCAAGCTAAATGGAGAAGATAAAAGAATTAAATCAAGTAGCAGCACTCAGTAACCAATTTTTTACGGGATGAATGAAAAACCCATTGATCTGAATTAAGAAATGGATACCAATCAAGCCACTTAAACTGCTTAAAACAGAAAGATAAGAATCAAATCAAAAGCAGAAAAGGGAAGACGTGAAAAGTGGGACGATACTACAAATTAGGTTGCTTTATTGTCTAATTCACTGTGGAGTTAAACCAAAAGCCTAGCAATCTAGTTGAGCTGCTTCATAGTTTGAATGATAAAGCTGCACATCAGAAAACAACTAACATGCAATATATCAACTGGACAAGGATAAAACCATCAAACGAAAAGCATGAGTTGATCTACAGAATCCTTTACTACAAGATTAAAAGATAACAACAAGAGTCTTGCTAATCTAGTCAGCAAGACTGCATTATCATCACTTATAACTACAATAAAGAACATAACTAAGTAGCCTTCACAACCTTGTCATCACCAACAACATTAAGAATTGGAAGACTGTTTAGGAAATCATCAAGACCCTCGAAAAACCCATTCCCTTCAATGTTTTCATCCTCCCCACGTCCTGATCCATTGCCCTGGTTCACCCTTGAAGCCAGCTCCTCAGCTTCATTGCTACATTCCACATTCAAATCCAACTTCCCATAGTTCTTTGCAACTCTCCCAGGTTGCTTTCGTGCATTAAGTGCAGACCCTTTCTTACTCGGCTCACCAGTTGACTTATTAAGCGTCTCCACCTCCAATGGAGATACAAATTCATCTTGTGCATTCACATTTGCAGCTTTATCCACTTGTGTATTATTCATATTTTTGTTCACCTTCCCAGCAGCTCCTTTTCCTTTATCACTTTTCACTTTCTTTTTCTTTTTCTTTTTCTTCTTCTCCGTACCCCTCCTCCAATCATCATCATCATCAGAGTCACTCAAGCTTGAGAGATCCCCAGTACCATCATCATCAATATATACTATAGGACCTAAGCTCTTCCGACCAACTTTTTTCTTTGCTTTCCCCATTTGGGGACCTGGGGACACAAACATAGGCGAAAACGGTGCCCACTGTGAAGCTGCACCTCGATTTTTCTGGAAATTTACCGGTGAAACGCCTAACGGAAAAAATCCCCAGCAACAGAAGTACTGCTCTTGGCCATCTATAATTGGCGGGGGCGATGGAATTGACACTGCTTCAAATGCCCTTTTACATTTTTGACACCGCAGAGTACAATCAATGTACATCCTAGGATACTCATACATGTGATAACAATAAGGGCATGCAGTCCAGAAAGTCGACACACTATCACCTGCTGATGCATTCATGCTCTCTCCCTCTTCTATGTTCTGCTCAGCTGGAGCTTCCCTACTAGTTTCTTGAACAACATTAGAATGATTTTGCCCTGTCTGTTGCTTAATCACTTGCTCCTGATTCGACCTAGACGCAGAAGCCACATTCCCAGTAAAACTAGGATAACTCTGTTGTGGCTGTTTATTCACTTGTTCTTGTGTCGACATAGATTCTGACCCTGACCCAAAAGCTACATTAGCATCCCAAGAAAAATTAATAAAGTTCTGTGCTGGTTGCTTATTCACTTGCTCCCTACTGGACCCAAAAATGATCGGTTCCGGAGTTACAACATGGGTATGTACCTGAGGGAAATGACCCACAGAAGTAGTACTGCTACTGTGCACCTGTGGGTGAGGAGCATGAGGGCTTGCACTACTGCTACTTCCACCGAAGAACATGAAATTCTGGTGCAATGAAGGAACAGTGAAATGCTCTTGAGTCGAGACAGTGTTAAAGGGGGCGGATTGGTGATGCAAATGAAAACCCATTTCTTTATCGTACGCTGATTTTCTTGCTGGGTTAGAGAGGACCGACCACGCATCCACCACGAGACGAAAAGCCTGATCAGCAAAGGGGAAATTGTTCTTCTGGGGGTTGAGAAGAAGGGTCAGTCTGCGGTACTGATTTGCAATTAGCTCAGTGTCACGGCACAGGGGCGGCGCTTGAACGATCGAGTACCAATCGAGCTGGTTACCAATTATCCGCCGGTCACCGGCGATGAGCGTGTCGGCGACGGCGAGAATTTGCTCTGCAGGCGGAAGACTTGGGTCGGAATCCCTCGCCCGGGTCGCAAATGACTTGCTTCCGAGCAAGTCACGCGCCGATAGCAACTTCTCAGCGATCGTCAGCCACCTCAACGCCTCCGATCCAGCGGTGGTTGTCGGGAAAAATGATTGCTCCATTTTTTCCCAAATTTTCCGGTTTTCTGCTTAGTTTTGAAAGATGGAGCGGGGAGTCTTGGAGGTAGTAGAACGGGAGTGAGGACTTTTGAGGACAAAAAAACACTGGGTTTTACTGAAAAGACATCATTTTGGGAGGAAAAGGGGTTGAGAAGTTGGAGAAGATGATGTAAATTTGCTGAAAGTCTCCGACTTGGGACATGTACAGAAGGCAAAGTTGCCTCCTCCCAGTAAAAAGATGCAAAAATACAGCAGTGTCCCCAGGACAAAAGTGTTGAAGACTTGAAGTCAATCCATTTCACAGATATGTTATTCATGTGACGATTATCGAGTTACGAGTTATGTGATATTTTTGAAAAAAAAAAATAATTATGTCATATATTAATTTGTTAAACATTTTGTATTTAGTGGCTGTTTGAATCTCTTTATTCAAAATAAATTAGATTATCTCCGTCTCATAAAAATAGTTTAGTATTTCTTTTTCAGCCGTCCCAGAAAAATAGTTTAGTTACTATATTGAACATGTATTTAATGCTTCATTTCTATATGTACTTTTAATTAATTATTGTTATTCAAATACTTATACATTGAAAGTCTTTCAAATAATTAATGAGACATAAGAATATATGTAAAATACTAAAGTAAAATTTAATGTTTCAACTATATTAACTATTATTTCTTAATCCACACAAAATTACATATTGGACTATCTTTATGGGATGGAGGTAATAATAAGAAATTATAATGAGGTATATAATGAGTGTTGTAAATTTATAAAATTGAAATTTGTGGTTATAAATGAGCAATTATCAAATCAGTTGTCAAATCACTAGTAAGTAGGATTGTAATACGTTTTCATAAAAAGAATGAAAAGACACCTCATGATATAAAGTGTGAGACTTGATGATGATGTAAAAAGTGTCAAAAGTTAAACTTCATATTCATTCTATTAAGCGAGCTGAGTGTGGAGCAATGTGATGTGGATATTTTCTATTGTCAGTTGGGTTTCAAACACAAAGCATGGATTGACTCAATAGAAAAATTCTATTCTAGACTCAAGTAAAGAGTTATATGCTAGAATGAGATGACTTACGGTGACAATTTACTATATTTAGTAACTATATATCATGAGATGAAATGACATATACACCCCTAAAAATGATCTAGTGACATACACACGACATCATACTGTGTCATACAATCATATTTCGTGGATCACATTGTTGTGAAATACACCCTCCCAAGTATTTTGATCTGTTTTTAATTACATTGAAATGCATGAATATAGAAACACATTCCCAAAACCGCCGTAGGCAACGGGGGCCATGGTAAGTCACCCCCACTATGGAATATATATATATATATATATATATATATAGACAGAGAGAGTGGTTAGTCGTGTGCACTATACAGTCTACCCCTTTATTGGTATTTGGTTCTATCACCCCAGTCGAATGACTCGGGAAGTGACCCAATAAAGGAAATCAACATTATTCGCGCGGTTAGTGTTTAATTCTTGGGTAATAAATCGTAAAGTTTGATTATGACGTGAAAAGTGTCAAATCTTAGGCGCTAGAATTGCAAAAATCATCACATTCGATGGCAAAATGCCATTCTTTTTTTTTTTAATTACAAGGTTTTTTTTTATATTACAATGGGGTAAAGGGGAGGGGGGATTCGAACACGGATAATTCTGGTAAGAACTCAATGTTGTTTTATAGAATTATTATTATAATTATTATTATCATCAGATGAAAGTTTGAACATGTGCAATAAAACGCAAAAGTTGATAATGACGGGACCAAAAAATAATGTCAGCGATTGCATTGATTGAGAGGGCTAGGTGTGCGCTTCTCCAAACCCAAACAAAAGGGGAGGAGCTAGAAGGGCTCAAAATATCAAAAGCCCAATTATTTTATTTATTGGGATCGTTTGAAAACTACTTTAAAAACAAATATTCGTTGCTAAGAATTAAGATAGACATTTAATTAAAGAGTAATACTATCTAATACTACTAATACTTTACACTATATTAATATAGTATTAAATAATAAATTAAATTAAATAATTAATTTTATTCATTTAATTTACTTATCATTGACTGACACATTAGATGTCATCTAGATTAGTGTCGAGCACTACTTGTACTACGTAACATTATTTTTAATTAAAAGTTATACTTTTTAAAGTTACATATATGAATATAATCTCTATCTCTATAGAAAGCGAATTGGGATTTCGAAATAAATTTTCCACCCAAAAAGATTCTAGAATCCTCCTTTTTATTTTTTTGCTCACTAAACAAGTATATAACTTCTCTTTTATCCACTACATGTAACTATATGTAACTTCTCTCTCCTTTTTTTGGGGGTGGGTGGGGGAATTTTTCCCTTCAATATGTCTTCCATTAACTGTAAGCCTACTATTTTTTTCTAATGCTTTTTGTAATTCAAGTTTTTTGAATAAATGACTTAATAATACATTTATTCGATAATTAAAAACTTCCCACATCTACTATTTTGAAATGGTTAAGTTGTTAGGCAGTATAAATACATCATTATTTTTAGCACAGATAAATCTACAATGATCATAATTTACACCTGATTTTATTTCTTTTCCTTTTTTCCTTTGACAGTTTTCACCATTTTTCCCCACAAAATGATAACTAAGATAAGTTTTTTTACAACCTATTTCTGTTTAGTTGTCTTTTATGTAACTACCCACTATGTATTTCACTGAAGTCTTTAAATTAAAAGAAGTAATTATCAATAACTATTCCAAATGAGTTCCCTAAAGGATTTATAAGTGAAAAACTGAGTGTAATTTGCAACTTTTTTTGTAGTCCTCATTTTTACCAGTTCTTCTAAGTCTGTTGGGCTACTTTTGTTAGATGGCCACCACGTGAGTGATCAGGCTCCATTTTTGGAGCTTGATCAAGTTCCGTAGAAAATTTCTCTTTTTTACCCCTAAATATGTCTATGTACTTACTCTATTATTTATGCCTATAATACCTTTATTAATGTCGCACAATCTAGATATACTTTGCGTTTTTTATTTTTTGTTTTTTAAATTGTCTTTTTCCTTTCACTATATGTTGAATGCTTTCTTAACTTAAATATATGAGAATAAATTTAAGCTAAACAGACGTTATATTAGGTGACAAATTCCACCAAACTCTAATTTATTTTTTTATTTTTTTTATAAGTTACATGGTATTGTTAACTATGTTTTCAAGGAAAATTTATTTTCAGGAAGTAATAAGCAATATAAGGAGTAGGAAATAGTACTAAATCATTAACAAAAATTCCAAGGGTGAGACAAACGTACCTTTATGCTCCTTTTTTCCCATTCCAAACTGTAGCATGTTGGTATATTCAACAAATATAAAGATAATGTTTGGCTTGTTGGCTTTTAAAATATAGATTTCACATGTTTATTTCAACAATAAATTTTTAAATATATGTTAGACATTTAACATAATATTTGTACAAATTAAATAATTTCTGAAGTGGATCAACCATGGCTCAAAGCAAAAAATAACAAAATAGTATAGCAATACTCAAACAACTTAGATCTAAAACGTGACAAAACAAACAATTACTTTGTGAAATGTATTATTTTTTTTATTTTTTATTTTTTGAAACACAAAAATGTATTATTTACTGGTAGAAAAGGGACGGGGAAAAAAGAAAAGAAAACCTTTCAACTGACCATATTACCAAAAAAAAAAAAAGACCACAATAAATTCAATCTATGATCTTGCTTGGAGTTTGCAGTGAGATCTATGAAATAATCATGTCTGGAAGATAAGTCACTATTTTCCTCTTTGTAATTAAAATAAATTACTGTTCTATCTATTGTTATTTTTAAATATTCAACATCATTGTAATTTTTTACTTTTTTAGTAAAATTTGGCCGTGCAATGCACGGGCACAAAAACTAGTAAATAAGAATCGAATGATTCCATTAAAAATCAATTTAAGATTACCAAAAAATTCGACCCAAAAAAAAAATCTATTGACAACAATAAGTCAAATACCAAATTAAAACCATACAAATAATTTTGAGGGGGCAAAAAAAATAAAAAAAGAAGAAGAAGTGATAAATGAATTCATAATATAATTCACACCTCGTAAGCATAACATAATCGAAATACAAAATTAACCAACAAAACGAATGTCTTTCACTAGCGCCAAAGTCGTATACCCAATCTTCTCATCAATATGAAAGTTTTTTCTGAACATTTTTTGTGAGAATATTATCAATGCCTTCTCCATATGCATCCCCAAGAGTTTTCAAATCCGCCGGTACCATTTTTTTTCCAAATCCACCAGTACGATTCGTGTACTATAATACAGGATTCAAATACAATTCATACACGATTCCACCAATATGTGATTTTTCATACAATTTGAATCGATTTGGTTAAAGTTTGGACGATCCATATTGCGATTTTAGCACACTTGAAGTATTTTCTCAAAATTTTTAATGTAAAAAAGTATATTTATTATCTTCAAAAAAAAGTATATTTATTCTAACATTTGAATGCTTAAAAGTATTATAATCTCTATGGAAAGTTTTTAAACTTAATCAAATATATGACCTTATTGATGCAAACCCTATCAGTATATTGACTGCTGATTCCCACACTCGATTGAAATTCACCCACGAAACCTAAAGACCGGTAAAAAAATAGATTTATCTTAAATATAAGAACTTCAACCCAAACAAATTAGGATAAAAATCATAACCCCTAAGAGTAATGGAATTAAGCACTCAAGATATAAGATAAAATATAAAAGGAATTTCACCCTTGAAGTTGATTGTGTGCTCCAAACAAGAAGCATAAACACCAAAAAAATGGAGAAAATAATCTCCAAGAGGAATTTTCATTCAACTTAATTCATGTTCAAAGTTCAAAATTACAAGATCGGAAGGTGATTTGAAGTCCTTTAGATGGTACTAGAAGGATTATAGAGTACTAGATTTTTCACTCCGTGCGTTACAAGGGTATAACAACATAAATTAAAAAATTAGGACAGAAAAGAAAGATGAAGTCCCAATCATTTTTTCAGTATAATACTAAACTTGAAAGTTTCTTTTTTTCTATTGAAGGAAAAATTTCTTTTACTCTGATTGTATTTTTAATTAAAAAATAAATATTAAAGTAACTATTTTTTGTTAAACTTCCACAAAATATAATATAAGTATGATTAATCAATTTCCATGAAAACAATAGTGGGAATGTACAATTTATGTAACTATGCTTATAAAAAAGAAAAAAATGAAACCATAGTCCGTCAAATTTGGCTTTTTATAGATTTATAAAGTATTTAAAGCAGGTTAATTCGAGAATTATTTTTCCTTTTTCTGAAAAGAATTAATTCAAGAATTTTTGAAGCATTCTTTAAAAAGTTTCAAATGTTTATTATAATATTTCTAGTGACAGTAATATATGTGTGTATGTGTGATAGAGGAGGGAGAGAGAAGAAGAGAGATTTATAATTTTAATTCATACGTAATAAAATAATCAATTGTCGGCAGATGGATGGTAAAAAAAAAAGTAAAATAAATTAAATTGTCAAAAAAAAGGAAAAAAAATTTCTGCATGACGCAAGAGGTAGAACGGTAATCCGAACTAAAAGTGCAATTCAAGAAGAAGCATATTATGAGACCCAATTGAAATCTGCGATTGGAATATATCCCGTTTCTTGATTATTAATTTTAGCTCAAGAAAAAAAATTAATTAAGAAAATATAAAAAAATTAATTTAAATATTCTTAAAAAAATTAATTCAAACAAAAAAATTAAAGATACATGAAGAGTTAAGAGAAAAAGTCTTATGCCAAATACCTAAAAGTAGAAATCATGAAAAAGGATTAAGGAAATAAAAAGAAAAAATTATTCAAATCAACAATAAAAAATAAGAGAAGAGAAATATTAGGAGATCTAAAATTTTACTATAAGATTGAAGTTTTAATTGGATGAAGATTAGAGAATAAGGCAAAAAGAGAAATTAATAAAAATTAAAAAATAGATTGGATCAGTATAAATTTTGAAAAGGAAAAGATAAAGAAGATATAGTAAAAAAGATAATTCAGGAAAAAAATAAAAATATATAATTTCACATATGATGTCATTGTGACCTCATCAAAATCTTTATGAAGCCAGACTATTAGCTCGAAAAATTATACTAGACGAACTTATTTTATTATTAATATATAGATTACAAAAGAAACAGAGACAGAGAGAGAAAAAAAAAAAAAAAACATTAAAATTCAAATCAAAGGGAGTCTCGCCAGTCTGCCATAGTAGCATGTGGCTGCACGGCATGAGTTTGCTGCCAAACGGGGGCGTTTCGGTGCAATCTGTTTTTCTGGGCTGAATCTGCACTGTTGTCGCAGTGGTCATTTTGGTTTTCTTCTTTCTAGAACTGCAATACAAGCCCCTGTGTTCACAACATCTTTCAAATTGGCCAGCATGACTACCAAAACCTATTCTATGGCTCTCTGACTCGCAATAACCATCCAAATGGCCCTTGACTCCAATGAAATTATGTGTTCTTGATTTTTCCTTGTTCAATCCAAGCCCGAAACTCGAGGATCTCAACTTTTGTACCATTTACATTTTAGTTTCAAACTTTTGGTCAAGCTCAAATTTCTTCATTTTTGGGGCAAGAAGGCCTCCAAAACTTCTAAAATGTCTTCTTTGATCCACTGTTTCAAAAATCTTGTGAATTTCAATTCGCTCCAACTCCGATTCAAAAATGAGGCTGACCTGGATCACACACTTATTGTTTGGACATTTTTCTCTCGTGTCAAAATGAAACGTGTTCTATGATCATTTAACTTGGTCATTTTTTGTGGTAACTGGGTTTATCAAAAAAATTGACTTCATATAAATTCCCCTCCAACACCAAATAATAATAAATGACTTAAAATAACCGTAAAATAGTTAAAAGAAATCGTAACAGAATAGAAAGAAAAATGATACTATATTTTCCAAGTAAAGGAAAATGATGTTCCGCTAAGTACCATTAACGTTTGAATTTATTTATTTGTACATACAAATTATTATTATTATTATTATTATTTTAGACAAAGGGGAGATAAGGAAAAGGGAGGGGAAATATGGGATGGCCATGTGTGGTTTGAATCCAGGATCTCTAGCCTGAAACACAAGTATTTAACTACTACACCACTTAGATTGTTCAAACCACATATGTACATATGATACCCCCACCATATCTATTTAAATGTTCTTGACGTAGTCATCTTTGAAATGACAAAATTTTAGAATGTGTAAATTAAAGAGGTGTTGTACAAATTATGTATAATAGATATGTACAAATAGAAGGATTCATATACATCTTTTCGTTCACAGCAGAATCAATAGGAAAAAGTTTTAGGACTCTATATGAGTACTGAAAACTCGATACTGTAGTCAAATAGAAACAAGACAAGTGTGCATAAAATCTCAATCTTTTAAAATAAATTGAGCTCATATATCCAATTAGCAGCCATCTATTTGCTTAAAGTACCAAGTTCGATGCTCCGGCTAGAGTTTTCTTCCAAGCAATTAGTTATCAAAAACGGTCTGTCGAAAATAATGTTTAAATTGAGCCCTATATATCCACTTAGCAGTCGTCTACTTGCTTAAAGTACCAAGTTCGATATTCCTATTGGAGTTTTCTTCCAATCAATTATCTGTCAAAAACAGTCTGTCTAAAATATTGCTAAAATTGAGCCCATATATCCACTTGGTAGTCATAATCCAATTCTGGGAATGAAAATCTAGTCCCGGATACTCTGAATACTCTCATGTGATGCAAAAGATAAAGATTCTTACGCTTTCATTTGACTTTTCTTTGGAAACTCAGTGCCCTATAAATGAAACAAAATTAGAAATATGATTTTGATCAAGTATTACATGTCTAGTTTCATTATGACATTAGATAGATAGATAATGTGGTATAATACCAACCATTGATGTGATTTATGGGCATCACCATCTCGTATCATCACAGTACGAGACTTCTAGTACTTCAATCTTACAAAATTAAAGTGATTTTGATCAAATACCAAAAAGAAGTCTCGTTACAGAACTAAACAGTTGGTATGTTATTATACCAAGCACTTATATGATTTGTGGCGATTGTTAAATATTCTCATAAGTGGCTGGCTGATATTATGTCATATCACTATCCAGTGCCATTATGGTATCAGACATCTGGTGCAAAATCCTAATAAATGAAAGTGATTCTGATCAAGCACTAGCGTCACATTTCGTCACCACAACCAATAGATGGTGTGACATAATACCAACAATTAATGTGACCACCAGCAACTTGCTGAAAGAATATTCAGTTCTTGAATTCTTCTCCTGACTTTACTGATCCACTTTCACTCCTAGCTCCCTTATTTTGCCTCTTCACTTTGTTATTTCAACTTGAACAATGCTATCAAACCCCCAACAACATGTCTCGTGGGAGCGTATTATTGCCGATTCAGAAAGTAGTTTATTTTGCAGGGATCGAAATTCGGAATGTGGTTTTCCTTGCGATGGTTCCTTAAGCGAACAGGGCTGTCAACCCAACAACATGTTCTCTTTGTTGGTTCTTTTGACTCGAACAAGGCTGTCAACCCAACAGCAAATGTGGCTTGAGCGTATTCTTGTTGATTCAAGAAGCAGTTTTCCCTGCAATGACAGAAACTCTGAACGTAGTTTTCTCAGAAATGATTTCTTGAGGCACTGTTGGTACATATCAGCAGAAGTGATTCCCTCCTCACTATGGGGCAACCTTAACTTAGTCCAAATATCACTTTTTTCACAAGTCATTAAATCCCATAATTTGTGATCTTCCCAGTTACAAAAGGGATGGTTACCATAGGGGAGGACATGCATCCGAGTCCAATCCAAACAATAATGACAATAGTTGAAAGAACAGGTCAGGGCAGAGTAATCCTCCGTCAAAGATACTAATCGAAACACCTCAGTTCTAAGACAGAACAAGGAGTGAACAATTATGCAATACTCATTCTTTCTTCACAATCCAGCTTATAGAACTATTCGCTAAACTAGGTTCACTCACCTGGAAAATTTGTAATCTAGGAATTTCCTTGATCTTTTTCCAGTCATCCAATTTCAGACTATAAACTTGAACTTC
Organism: Nyctanthes arbor-tristis; assembly: GCA_963692815.1. NCBI lineage: Eukaryota > Viridiplantae > Streptophyta > Magnoliopsida > Lamiales > Oleaceae > Nyctanthes > Nyctanthes arbor-tristis. The sequence continues at coordinate 25,530 of CAVNYN010232863.1, forward strand.
ATACTCACCATTAGGAAGTCCATACACCAAACTCACGACCTTGAAGTCATCCGCAAAATCATCATAATCAAACCCATAACTAAATTTGTAGTGGCGTGCCTCAATCTCAACTGGGGTTAATGGTATTACCCTGTGACTATGTATGACGGATTCCATACGACAACTCTTTCACTCGAATACTGGAGACAGATGAGGAATCTGGAAGAGCCTATAAAACTCGGGAATCGACCACAAAGTATGGGAGGACTGACTTCCCGAACTTGGGTAATTTTGAATCCAGAATCAAAACTCATGGCATAAAATTTATGAAATTCCTGATCGGATTTCCAGCTAATAGCAAGAATATTACGAGATTTGAGGTGGTTTAACGATTTACTGAGATGCAATTGGATGAAATATGAACTATCAATGAGATTGCACCATGATTTCGATACGCACCTGAATCAAATGAGACTGATCGCAGGTAAATATGACAGAACGGCGGCGAGTAAGCTCTCTGCAATTGCTGACATTGTAAATCCTGGGAGACTCACAATGTGTTTGGCAATCTATCATATATAATCTGGATTATAATCTTCTACACAACATCATTTCGTTACATCATTTTATTGATTTTGTTTTTTTCAAAAAGTCAAAACGTACAAGTGAAGTCGCAATTATTGACTTTTTACACAAAATAACTAATAAAATGATATTATATCTAAATTATAATCTAATTAGTTGTCAAACAATTTGTCAATTACGAGAGAGAGAGAGAGAGAGAAAAAAGAAGTTCAACCAATTTTTTTTTTTTAATTTTTTTGGGAGAACGGTTCTTTCAGTGTTTTTTTAAATTTTTTTTTGGAGAACGGTTCTTCAGTGTATTTTTAAAATAAAGAAAACTAATACATATTTTTTTCATCTTCCTACCATCCCTCTACTTCTCAACCGGCGGATTTAGGCCTTAAAACATCTCTAGTACTAAAGTCTGAAGGTCCATTTAAGAAAGATATCGACACAATAAAATTAATTGCTCTTACAAATTTTCCTTTTTCTTGTTAATTTCCTTATTTTAATCACTTTTCACTTATTTAATCAAATTTTTCTTGACTTTTCCTTCTTTGTGTCACGTTTAAGATCTAAAAACACACCTTCATTTTCACGTTCTCTATTACTATTTTATTATTATTTTTAAATTTCTACCTCTCTATTTTTCCTTTTTTTTTACTGTTCCCTTTTTTTCCCTATACTTCCTTTTATCTACCTTTAATTAAAAAATTTTCTCTCTATTTCTCTCCTCCAAACCACTCCATAACTTTAACCCTCCATTGGAGCATCTCCAATGTCAAGAGTGATGCATCAAAGTCTAAAAAGAGAAATACCCACACATAAAAATTGGCTAATCCCATTTGTTTCTTCTATTTTTTTAATTTCTTTTTTCCTTTAATCACTTTTGACTCATTTACAACAATTTCTCCTCATTTTTCTTTCTTCATGTCACACATAAAATCTAAAAGCACATCTTCATCTCTACCTTCTCTAATTTTATTTTATCATTATTTTTAAATCTATTTATCTCTCATCTTTTTTACTTTTCTCTCTATTTTTTCCCTACACATCTTTCTATACATATCTAATTAAAATAATCATTTTCTCTCTCTTTCTCTCCCTCCCCTACACACCACCCATAATCCAAGATCATGCATTGGAGATGCTATGGGGTATTGTCCTCTTCTGTAGACTGCAACTACCCTGATTGGCTCAGGAGCTGTCAAGTTCCTTTTACCACTATCATGACATGCTCTGGCTGTATCTCTATTCTCCACTACAGTAGGTTTTTCTATAAAGTTCATTGGACACAATTTCATGGTGTCTAATGGATTATGTGGTAGGAGCCTATTGGACAAATTGAGAGACTCATCCCTTAATGTTTCTAATGAGATCATATCATATAATACATTAGATACTATATATAGTATCAAATAGGCTCTATAAAATATGTGTCTACATCTCTCAAAACATATTTCTTTTGCAGCTACAGAAGAGCCCGAAATATAGCTTTAGGTTCAGATCTTTGTTTCAATTTTGCTTTGCTATTTTAATAATTCACTTTTTGTTTGATTTTCTTTTAAAAAGGAAAAAAAAATACTAGAGATGGCAACTTGTTTTCTTTCTTTTTTTGTTATGTTATCTATAAACACAAACGTGTAAATAAAAAAAAAATAGATTAATGTTAATAGTGTGTGTATATATATATTTTAATATAATTGGAAGAACTTTAGAAACTACTGTTAAAATAGACTCGAAATTAGAACCTTTGGCATATGGTTCTTTTGACGGGGTCATGTTAACACATTTAAGGGGTGAAATCTCTAATTAGAGAGAGAGAGAGAGTAATTAGTGGGTGTGTTGGATTAGAAACAAAACTAATCACACGTCACACACACGTAATGGTGATAATTGGACAATTTACATGTGAGTAGAATGTAGGTATGTGGGGCCACATCCCACTCACATGTGAATTGTCTACTTAACACCGTCACGTATGTGTCTGACATGATAATTTCGCGAGACATCTAGTGGGTGATCAAAATTAAAACTAAGAATGTTCAAACACTAAATATGTGGTGCCGTAAAAGTAGCATAATATCAGTACATTACCACATCTTCCTCATATCACTTCAATCACTGGTATTATGCTACATTATCTATTTGGTATCATAACAGTGCCAGACGACTAATACCTGAACATTTTCATGCATTGGGCAGTACCTTTTTCTTTTATTTATTAAAATAATTTTGAAAAGATACCAGAAAACATAAGAAATATTTGATTCAATGAGAATTAGGCATATACAATGCACAATCAAATAAACTTAATGTTTCTAGTTCTACCAACAAAATCTATAATACAATGAGAATTAAGCAGAAGGAATATCATAAGGAATATCATAACGTCCTGCATGGAGTTTAATGGATGTTTTCGATTGTATGGATTTTGAGATTCATGAATTTTAATATAATTATACAGAATGCGTCAAATTCTAATAGAATCCTTTGTCAAGGCTTTTTTTTTTTTTTTTTTGAGAGGGCGTGGGCGTGGGGGGAGGATTTCTAATGGAATTGTTGGATTTAGGGGCGGGATTAACACGGAATTTAATCGATAGAATTTCATATAGTTTCAAGTATTCTTGATACATTTATTATTATAATCCATAGGATAATTTTGTTACACAAGAAAATAACACAAATACAAACTAATTAATAAAATACATATCCACTGTTACCTTTATTTTGTATAATAATAACTAGTTATATATAAAATCATTTAGGAATTTAATAATATCGTGTTGATCCCTAAATTTAAACGTTAGCAACCTTTTTTTGTATTATTTATTTTTGTGTAAGTTGAATGTGAACCTGAGATAGAAAAAGTTATATAGCTTTCTACTCCATGATAAAAAAAAATTAAGAAGTAAAAATATTTGGCATTGACGATAAAAGAAGAATTGAAAGATAAATTAAGTTTGTACTTGACTCACAATTGCTTGTAGTATAGTTCGTGTTTATGTGCAATAGGACGGACGCTTGTTGTAATATCTATAGATTTCCATGCTCGATAAGTGCAATAAAGCGTGAAATTTGATAATGATGTTAATACTATCAAAGTCGAACCTTTTATCCTCCCAACCCAGTAATTTTATTCACCCGTCAGACTTTGACGTTTGGTGTCGTTATGGAACTGACCAATCGAGTTCTAGTGTTAGGCTGTTGGCCTCTTATTATATATCACTACAATTACTTTCAATCAGATTGGGTTTGATACGAAAAGATGGGGAAAAAATATTTTCCAACTTTCACAGAAAACATTTTACCTAGAGGAAAGTGTGAATTGATTTCGAAGGAAAATGGAAAATACTATACTTAATAGGATTGTATCATAGAATTTAAATTCTATTTCCAGTGGTGAATCAAACATGTAAAAGTTAGAAATGAATGAACGACATTTCCCTTTTCAAAAATAAATAAATAAATTCTTCTCCTAATTTTGATATTTTCTCCACTGCGTACGTAACCAGCTGATCTATTCCTATGTATTCTCTTCATTGGTTCTTCGACTCAAAAAAGGCTGTCAACCCGAGAATATGTTTCCTCGGAGTCTATGGGTAGTTTTCTTTGCAATGATCGAAATTCCAAATGTAGTTTTCTCTGCAATGATTCCTTAAGGCGTTGCTGGTACATTTCACTGGAACTGATTCTCTCATGACTGTGATCAGAATGTGGCAACTTTAACTCAGTCCAAATATCACTCTTTTCACAAATCATTAACTTCCATAAATCGTCATCTTCCGAGTGACAATTCCACCGACAAGTCCAATCCAAGCAGTAATAACAGAATGTCTATTGGTACCAAAAAATATCAATATCCTCTGTCAAAGACACTAGTTGAAACACCTCCGTTCTCAAACAGAGAACCAGAAGTGAACAAGAACCAGGTGA
>CAVNYN010232868.1:0-27623 GCA_963692815.1 Nyctanthes arbor-tristis
GATCCAAAATATTGGGACAAGCCTCAAGTTTTTCAACCTGAGAGATTTAGCAATATTTCGACTGGAGAAGACTTTAACTTTATACCATTTAGTGCAGGGAGGAGGATGTGCCCCAGAATGTCACTTGCTATCACTAGCATTGGGCTCTCTCTAGCTTATGTCCTCTACCACTTCGACTGGAAACTTCCTGGTGGGATCAGCGCTGAACAATTCAACATGACTGAGAAATTTGGGGCAACTGCTGGAAGAAAACACAGCTTGTGCTTGATTCCAACTTCCCACATTTCACTAAATGGATCAAAATGAAATTTATCTATATATTAATAAAAGCATAGGTAAATTGAATCTTCAATTGGAAAAGATTCAATTTGTTTCAGATTCTATTTGAGAGAATCTTTTTTATTTTATTTTATTTTGTTTTGTCCCACTAATATTGGTAACCGCCTATTATTGATATAAAATATTAACTAATATTGATAACCGTCCACTATTGGTAACCGCTCACTATTGATACAAAAAATTAACTATTATTAGTAACTGCCTATTATTGATAACTGCCCACTACTGATACAAAAACTTAACTGTAAAAGTATTATTACTGAATATATTGCACCGTAAAAGGTGTCTAAAAAGTACACTGAAACAAGATCTTACAAATTTTCATTGCAAATTAGGGTTTAGGGAACATCACTTTAGTGCTTTACAATGCTCATGTGATAACATTGAAGATGGAAAATTAGAAAAGAAACCGGTACTCCCTCATTATTTTTAAGGTAGCCAGTTGTTTGCATTCATAGGTGAGAGCATCCTTATCCTTTTTAAACAATACATGTTTTAAAAAAATTAATTCTATAAAACTTACCAATATACAAGAAATTAAAGTACAAAAAATAAAATGAAAAAAAGGTGAATCTGAAAGCCAAAATAAATCCATTCTACCGGAAAATAAAAATCAACTCTCGTATAGTTTTGAAACACTTAAGCGTGCTACGTTTGAAAGGAAGGCATTTGTATGCATTTATAGGAAAGCATCCCGGTCCTTTTAGTTTCAGCCTCTAATAGAAATGTTATATCCCTGACCAAGAGAAATATATATATATATATATTAATAAAAGTAGAAGTAAAATTGAATCTTCAATTGGAAAATTTTCAATTTGGTTTCACATATTGTTTGAAAGAATCTTTTTTATTTTACTTTATTTTTTTTACTTTAATTTTTGTATATTGGTAGATTACAAAACCTACAATTATTGGTAATTGTCCACTATTGATAAAAAGAAAAAAAAACCTGTAAAAGCACAACCGCATTTTGCGGTTAATAAGATAGTGGACTGTTATTTTAACCAATACTAAATCGGTTAAAGAAAATTAAAGGTAAAAAAAAAGGAAATGAAAAAAAAAATTCAAGTTGTGGTATATAGACAACAATAATGGTTAAAAAAAAGTTAGTTTGACATTTTAAACAATACATGTTTTAGAAAAAATAGTTCTATATACCTTACTAATATATAGAAAATTAAATTAAAAAATAAAATTAAAAAATAAATTATGTATATAAGCTATGTCTTTTTAAAGTTAGAAAAAATGAGTTATATTTTCAAGATATATCTTCTTCTGGTGTTTTTGGTCTATTTGGTACGATCATGTATTTTTTATTTTTTCAATACAAATGATTTATGTATATGAGTTATGCCTTTCTAATTACATTTTTTTATTTTCTCCTTATAGACATTTTTATCCCCACATGTATGGAACGAAGCGCATGATTTTCTTATTGCCTCCTTACTGCATGACCTAAGTAGTTCAATTAATCAATAAATTACTTCATTAAAAAAAAGTAAAATTGAATCTTCGATTAGAAAATATTCAATTTGATTTCAGATTTCGTTTGATAGAATCTTTTTTATTTTATTTATTTTTTAAAATTTAATTCTTGTATATTGGTAGGTTATATAACCTACCACTACTGGTAACTGCTCACAATTGATTAAAAAACTGTAAAAGCATAACCACACTGCGGTTAATGTGGTAGTGCGTCGTTACTTTACTCAACATTAAAACAGTTAAAGAAAATTAAAGTTTAAAAAAAAAGAAATGAAAAAAAATGATTCAAATTGTGGTGTATAGAGAATTTAATGGGTTAAAAAAAGAAGAAAATGGGTGGTATTAATAGTGAGTAGTTACGTATAGTAGTGAGATAGTTTAAACAATACATGTTTTGGAAAAAATAGTTCTATTAAACTTATCAATATACAGGAAACTAAAATAAAAAAATGAAAAAAAAAACAAATGAATTATGTATATAAGCTTTGTCGTTCTAAAGTAAAAAAAAAATAAAAAGTAAATAAATTATATCTTCAGAATATATCTCTTTTAGGTACTTTTGATCTACTTGATATGATCATGTATTTTTAATTTTTTCAATACAAATGATTTATGTGTGTGTATAAACAACGTATTTCTAATTACATTTTTTTATTCTCTTTTTAGATTTTAATGGAAAGGTTGTCACCAAATATCCTTTAGAACATTAGAAATCATCTACGGGTCGGATAAGTAATATCAAGTCATGGTGAACTTGTTTTAGATTATTATGACTACTAATAAGAGTTAATGTTAATTTATATGCTTTAATTGTTCGTTGTATGACAAATAATGAGAGTCAATATTAACCTATTTTCAAGTACTCTTTAAGAAGTCAATATTCAATCGTAGGTAGTTCCACATAACAGTGTTTAGAGTTGTGAATCATGTTAATATGAAAATACTTATATGTGATAAGAAATTAAGAATGAGAAGCCGATTAATGAAACAATGAATATTGTGTATAATAGGATTTTCCAAAATTTTTAATAATATTAACAAGGTATTTACTTTTTTATCTTAAAATGCTATTTGTTCATTACTTCGCTCCTATGTTATTTAATTTTTTTACGTTATATTTTGTCAATAAAATTTGACCGTGCAACGCACAGGAGCAAATACTAGTAACTATAAAAGTAATTGGAGCAAACACAACATAACTATAAGTTACATATTACTAATGTATCCTCAATTTGTTTGAGTTCCAACTTCGTTTTGCAATTACCTTCGATCCGCATTAGGCTAGAGCTCAAAATTGATAGCCTAATAAGAAAGTGGTTGGTACAAATATTTCAAATTCAAAAATCTGATTCTATCCTATGTATGTTATTATTTTGTGTAACAAATTATTCTTTGTACAACAAACTAGCTTACTCTGCTTATCTGATGTGCCAAAGATTAGAAGATTTTGTCACTCTGTACACTCTGTATAAATGGAATAGAAACACACACTACAAGAAAAGATGTCATTGGTAAAAAAATTTTAGTAACAGAACCAATTTCGTTACTATTACCAACAAAATAGTAACGGCGCTCGCATCACCACGGAATTAGTAATGGAATCGTTTTATTGCTACCTTTTCGTTACCAATCCGTTGCTGAATAGTAATGGAAAAATTTGTTACTATTAGCAGCAGAATAGTAACGTATTAGTAACAAAATGCGTATAATTACGTAATTAGTAACAGAATCATTTATATTGCTAGTTTTTTGTTGCCGATCGATTACTGAATAATAACAGAAACAATTTGTTACTATTAGCGATGGATTACCAACAACTTAGTAACGAATATTCTTTTTCATTTTTTTAAATGTATATTTAAAGTTACCAACGGAATTAGCAATGGAACTAGGTCGGTTGGTAATAATCCGTTTCTAATCGGTTGCTATTTATAACGAATATTGACCGTTCTTATTTGTAACGGATCTTTTTGTTACTAATATCTTGAGGAACGAAAAACTTCATAATTGTTTCACTTAGAATTTCAAAAAATTTCTAAAACTTTTGTTAAAAATTTTTCCTCCTGAAGTAGCATGTACAGATGGACACCACATTGATTTGAAATCAGGAAGTTTTTGAAGGGACCGTACAATTGTCTTTATATAATTCTATGCACTAAAATATATGACATATATGAACTAATATAACAAAAGTTTAATTAATAAAAAAAACCCCAATATTTGAAAAAGAAAATTCGATATTTTTAAATTGAAAAAATTATTAGAACATACTTTATATAAATTATAGGGCAACATATTAACAAAGATATACAGTAGTCTGGTGGTTACAACTTTACTCCCTAATCACCAAGACTCGAATTTGAATCCTCACAGGAGCATTAAGGGGAATTAATTCTCACGGGTTGGGGTGGCGGGTCATGTTGTACCATCGTGGGTTAGGTCGGGTTAAACAATAATATTTTTTTTTCTTTTTAAATTCTAGTCCACGATTAGTAACGGAATTAGCAACAAAAGTTTGTTGCTAATTAGTAACGCTTTTATCCATTGGTAATTTAGTAATGGTTTAACTTATTGCTAATTGGGCCAAGTTTAACTACGCGAGTAGGATTGTTGTTATTTAGTAACGACTTTTTTTTTTTTTTTACTAATTTAGTAACTGAAAACTAAATTTGTGGCTAAATTTGCCACTATGGAATTAGAGGGGGATTTAACATCAAAACGTTTCCATTACTAACATCTCATTAGCCACAGATTGACCCATTTAGCAATGGAAATTTCTGTTGCCAATCGTGCATTTTCTTGTAGTGACAAGAATTTGGTGTGCTCAATTAACAAAACTTCTCTTATTTTCTTAAGCTGGTATTAGAGCCGACCTCGACAAACATCTAAGAAATGTCTTCTGATCTAGGGAACACTTCACACACAGAATCCCCACATCCTTTTGGTGGATCCTAGAGTAACTCTTTTATGATCAAGTTGGAACGCAATAATCATTTGCTTTGGAAATCAATGATTGTCCCAGTTATCAAAGGCCACGGATTAGATGGCTTTTTATTAGGAACTAAACCATGTCCGCTCACGTTTGTTCCAACACTAACCAGTGCGAACTGGTCAACTAAATCCAAAGTAAGAAGAATGGATTGTGAATGATCAACTTTGACTAGAATGGCTTCTTGCATCAATGACGGAGCCAATTCTAGTCATGGGAGTAACATCTTCTCATGCCATTTGGACTAAGCTAAAGACTATGTTTGCCAATCAAAGCATAGCAAATGCTCTTAATTTCTGGCGGCGGCTCCAATGAACATCTAAAGGGGTAATGAATATTGATGAATATCTCACTAAAATGAAAAATATAGCTGATCAAATGGAAGTTGCAGGGAAGCCTATTCCTATGCCTGACTTGATTACTATTGTGCTTGCTAGTTTAGATCGTGAGGATGACAATTTGATCTCTCTAATTACTTTTCAATATTAAAGGAAAATGAGTTGGTCTTAACACCTTCTACAGTCGTAGTATATTTACATGGCTAAAAAGTTTTAGAAATATAATAATAAAAATAAAATAAAAAGATAAATAAAATAAAATAAAATAAAATAATATATTTAAAACCATGAGGGCCATTAGGAAATAAAACCATTGGCACCATGCCATTAGAGCCACTTGGAAAATGAAAACCATGGGTGAGAGAAACCATTTGAGCCACTTCGAAAATAAAACAATAGATAATAAGACTATGGGCCAACCAGTGATAAGTGGCCACTTGTCACAAACTTAAAGGAATTCTTCAACTATGAAAAATGGATGCAACCCTTTAGTCTCAAATCCCCAAACATCTCCTCTTCTTCTCTCTCTAAAAATTGCTCTCTAAGTCTTCTAGTGTCTTTCCAAAATGGTCCATCAACTATAAAATGCTTATAGTTTAGCCCTTCAGCTCTCAAAAGGCTCTAACTTTGCAATAACCCGAGAAAAATTATGACGTGAAATACGAGTCATATGAATCATTGTAATTAAAATGGAAAATTTTAGTTAATTTTGTAAGCTGCCCAGAAAGTGCACACACCTGTGGGAAAGGTGCATGCCTTGGGAAAGAATTTCAGTGAAAGACTAGTTTGGATAATGACTTTCATGATCTCTTTTCTCCTGAATATCTTAATTGTTGGAAGTTGACCCAATAAGCAAAGTTGAGCTAGGTATGGGATACTTCAAGAAGGAACTTAAGACTCTCTATTCTGACCCATATGCTCTTCTTAATTTGGTTCCAAAATTGGTTGTTCAAAGCTATGTTCTAGAGGAGGTAAATTCACAAGGACAGCTTCGGCCTCTCATAACGTTTGATACGCTTATCAGTTTTGTGCATCATTTACACCATTAGAAGCTAGAATGTAGGATCTTTGTGACTATGCTTTGTAACCTACACTTCAAGGCTATTTGTCACTTCGAAACACTGCACGAAAATGGAACTTCATGGTTGCCAATATTTGACTTTCTGCCTAAAGAGGTGTGTGCTTCACCTGCTTCACATATAATTCTTATCTAAAATGGCCTTCATCGCTAAGTATTGTAGCAACAGGATTTTCGTAAATGAAAATTTTATGTTCAAAGCTTTTAAAGATTTTAAGCGTGTCGCTACGACCCTAATTCGTCATTTTTAATATTGGTCACGATAGGAGTTTTAAAGAATTTGCATCTCTCGTCCAATTTACTCTAAAGGAAATTTGCAAGTTCATAATTAATTGGATTTCATGTCAAGATACGATTTGAGTCCAATTATTTATAATCCGCATACGACAAATTTTAATATAGCCTAATTTAAAGTCAAGACTTATTAATTCAAGCGTGATAAATTTATTTAGCCCAATTCTCATTTATTTAGGTCTAAGAAATTCTAAATGTTATAAGTCAATTTTTTTATTATATTTAGGGCCCAATTTATTGCAAAGCTCATCTCCAATCAAAATCCTAAAGTCTTGAAAAATAAAGTAAAGCCCAAGTTTTAAAGCCCAATTTTAACAAAACCTAGCCAAACTTTCTTTGACCCATTCTACCCACTTAGACTCACGTTGAATATTTGTTAGTTAACTGATTGTGATGTTGGTAACTAAAGTACTCCCTTATCCCCTGAAATTTATTGTCAACGTTCCTCTCTTCCCCAGATATTTCTGAAATACAAAATCCTCTACAAACCTTCTCACATTCTGTTATCTCCTATGTGTACACATATATATATGCACAAGCAATTCATTCATTCAGCACACACGTTCAGGTAGTTTCACATCACTAGAAAATTACACTAGTTCATAGCTTCATTCATATATTTTCCCTTGCATCCATCTACTTACAGTAAACAAAAGCCAAAAAACTTTAGAATTTTCTCACTCACAGCAATCTATTCAGCATATACACACACCTCCAAAATTCAGGTATACACATTTACACGTACACATACATACATTGGAACTGACATTTTACATATATACGCACACACTACATTACACAGAAAATTATAGCCAAGTTTCTTTTCGAATCGAACCTGAAGTTTAATTTTGTCACCATCCCTTCTCTTCAACACTGCCACTGCCATTGACTCGTTTCATCACCACCATCTGCCAATGTCGATCCATAGCCTTTCACCGAAACTCCTTCCACCTCAAAGAAATCAACCATTAACCAGAATTCAAAAAAAAAAAAAAAAGAAAAAAAAAAGAGAAAAGAAAAGGCAGAAGCTGGGCAGTCGAGTAGTCGGCCGTACCACTGCGACCACCACCGAGCCGCCCCCTTCTTGCCCTTTCTCCTCCGGTTTTCAAATCAAAAAGCCAAAGAACCCCTTCAACTCACCTTAGTGGAAACGTTGCTGGGAAAATCCAGTTATTGGCCGAAACCATCGAACCCAATTCTCAAACCCCGTGCGAATGAATTTAGATTTTATGGGTCGAAAAGTTAAGGCACTTCCTCACCTTATTTCGGCTATGCAAGTGGAAAAACTTTTGGCTAGCCAAGGGTACTTGGTCAGCCTCCAGGGCAAATTATCTGATGAGGTCACCTTGGACTACGTGTCGATTGTCAATAAGTATGCTAACGTATTCCCAGACGAACTGACTTGATAGACAAGTGGAGTTTGTCATTGACATGGTATCTGGGGCTGCGCCGGTGTCTAAGGCTCCGTACCAAATGGCACCGAAGGAGTTGTAGGAATTGAAAATACAGTTAGAGGAGTTATTGGAAAAAGGATTTATTAGACCAAGTGTGCCACCGTGGGGAGCCCTAGTACTCTTTGTTAAGAAGAAGGATGAGAGTATGAGAATGTGTATCAATTATCGAGAACTCAACAAGTTGACTGTCAAGAACAAATACCCTTTTCCTAGGATTGAAGATTTATTTGACCAATTGAAGGGAGCGGCTGTGTTCTCGAAGATTGATCTGCGATCAGGTTACGACCAGTAGAAGATCAGACCCACTGATATATAGAAAGAGGGCATTCAGGACATGCTATGGGCATTATGAGTTTATGGTGATGCTTTTCGGTCTTACCAATGCCCCAGCAGTATTTATGAACTTGATGAATCGGGTATTTCACCAATTTTTGGACTAGTTTGTTATCATTTTCATAGATGACATATTGATTTATTCGAGAGATGTAAAGCAACATGAGAGGCACTTGATAAATGTGTTGGAGACCATTCAAGCAGAAAAGTTGTATGCTAAATTCAAGAAATGTGAATTTTGGTTAGAGAAAGTTGGATTTTTCTGGTCACATTGTAACCGCTAAGGGTATTGAAGTCAACCCTTCTAAGGTTGAGACAGTGACTAATTGGTCAGCGCCTGTTAATGTAGGAGACGTGAGAAGTTTCTTGGGGTTAGTTGGCTACTATCGGCGATTCATAGAAGGATTTTCTAAGATAGAAATCCCTTTGACTCAGTTGACTCAGAAATGTGTTAAGTTCCAGTGGACTGATAAATGTGAGCAGAGTTTTTAGGAGTTAAAGAAGCGGTTAGTTTCTGCACTAATATTAACTATACCTAATGGATCGGATAGATTTGTGATTTACAGTGACACTTCTAAGCATGGTTTAGGTTGTGTACTAATGCGAAGGGAAAGGTCATAGCATATGCGTCTAGGCAGCTAAAGCAATATGAAAAGAATTATCCGAAACATGACCTTGAGCTTGCATCGGTAGTCCACGCCTTAAAGATTTGGCGTCACTACCTGTATGGAAGTAAATGTGAGATTTACACTGACCACAAGAGTCTCAAGTACTTCTTCACTTAGAAGGAGTTGAATATGAGACAACGATGATGGTTGGAATTAGTGAAGGTCTATGATTGCACCATACTTTACCATCCGGGTAAAGCTAATGTGGTTGCTGATGCTTTAAGTAGAAAGAATATCGGTCAGTTGTCAGTATTGAGGACCGTACAAAAGCAGTTGATCAGTGATTTTGAGAAACTAAGAATTTAGGTTATCACCCCAGTTACTCAGAAGTCTGGTAAATTGGCCAACTTAATAGTTAAGCCTGATTTAAGAGATCGGATTATATTAGCACAAAGAAATGATAAATCTTGGAAAAGATTCGAGCTGATGTTGGAACAGAAAAGAGGCCAGGATTTGCACATACTATAGACGGGGCACTTGTGTTCAAAAGGCGCCTTTGTGTGCCCAAGGATGAGCAAATCAGGGATGAGATTTTGACTAAAGCTCATTCCGCCCCTTATGTGGCACACCTCGGTGGAACAAAGATGTACGGGATCTACGTAATACCTTTTGATGGAGAAGCATGAAAGGGAGTGTCGCGAGATTTGTTGCAAAGTGCATAGTGTGCCAACAGGTTAAAGCTGAACATTAGAGACCATCGGGGTTATTAAATCAGTTGGAGATACCATAATGGAAGTGGGAGAAAATCTCTATAGATTTTGTAGTGGGTCTTCCTAGATCAGAAAAAGGGCATGATGTCATCTGGGTTATTGTGGATCGACTTACTAAATCAGCTCATTTTCTACCTGTTCATATGAATTTCAGTTTGGATCAATTGGCACAGTTATATGTCACTTCTACGTTATAGCAATGGGAACTAAGCTAAATTTTAGCACTGTTTATCACCCTCAGATAGATGGACAAACTGAACAGACTAATCAGATTATGGAGGACATGTTTGAGGGAATGTGTTATGGACTTGGGTGGCAGTTGGGAGAAGCGCCTGCCATTAGTGGAGTTCGCCTATAATAATAGTTTTCAGGCGACCATTGGTATGGCCCCATATGAAACTTTATACGGCCATTGGTGTCAATCACCTATCCGTTGGGATGAAGTCAGATAGAGAAAACTTCTGGGTCCAGACTTGGTTAAAGAGACTGTTGAATATGTTGAGAAAATCAAATCGAGAATTAAGGCTGTACAGGATAGACAAAAGAGTTGTGCCGATAAGAGGAGGAAAGATCTAGAATATCACTTTGGCGAGAAAGTATTTGAAGTACTTGAGAAGTTGAGAGCTAGGTTCATTGGTCAATTTGAAGTACTTGAGAGGGTTGGAAAGAGTTTTTCTATTAAAAGGACAGTTCTACACATGGAGAGAACCTTCCTATGTTGTTCACACATGGCATTCAAAAGCCCCACACTTGGTTTTTAACCATCTGATGTAAGGAAATTAGAGGGGCCCACAGTTGAAATTTAAAACACAAAATCAGACACATCCACCTACCCGGACCCAATAACCCCCAGTTTTGGATTCCCTACCATTCCCGTGACCACACCAGAAATTCTGGCCGGTGACCCAGCCAACACGCCGGACAGGTTCGAATGGCGCCGCCGCGACCGCGCTCACCCATCTTCCATCTACAACCTAGTTGCCCCAAAATCTGTAGAGTGTAGGGGTCATTCCATCGAAGAAAAAACTCAGCCGAGGTGGTGATGGTGTTGCTAATCTGATCTATTTGATTGAGTAAATATGATATGTTAAGAAATTGATTGGGTTTGGTGGCGGTGATGGTGTTGCTAATCTGATCTATTTGATTTAAGGACTTAAAAGAAAAAATCAAGTTTTTTTTTCCAATTTATGTATCAATTTTATTTAGTTTCTTTTAGTTTTCTTTTGTCCTAGTGAAGGTTGTTTTGTGGGTTTTTCATATATAATGCTATAATGGTTAACTTTTGTGAAGATCCGAAGTTGGAACTATGAGGATCTTTATATTTCCATCAGTTTTAGGATATTGAATTCCTCATTGGACAGGGTATGCCTTTGTTTTACACTTCTTTCCTGGCTTGTTCTCATAAAAATGGGCTTAATTTAGGACTGGTGTTCCCAGAAAATTGGTGGATGAAAATGATTAGGTTGATTTCTGTTTGAAATAGGAATAGAATAATAACCTGGGGAGGTCAACGATAGAGACGGCCGGCTTCATGAATTGTGAGTGGCCAGGGAGAAATTGTGGTGGTGGTGACAAACGCTGCGAAATGGAATTTGGGGCAAAATGACGGTCTAGTCCAAATTTCGGATTGTGTAGGCTCGTTTGATTTTCAAGACCTTTATGGTGGTGGACCATAAGTAATTTTTTGGAGAGGCCCCTGTGGGTAGGTGCATGGTTTCATTTGGCCCATTTTTAGCTTATTTGGTAGCCAAATCAGCCCGTCCTCTCCATGTAAGGGAGGTCGGTTCTTTTTATAGAAACATTCGGGTTGGAAATGTGGCATATCGATCGGCATTGCCACTAGAACTATCTATTGTACACAATGTGTTCCACGTTTCCTTGTTGAGAAAGTACATTGCAGACCCAAGTCATATGGTAAATATACAGTCGGTTGAGATGCAAGAAGATTTAACCTGCCAAGAAGTTTGATGTATTGACTCCTAAATTTATTCATTCTTTTAAATCGATATATATATATATATATACACACACAGAGAGTATAGTTAATACTTCTACAACTAAAAATTTCTGTGGACCAATCCAAAATATATATTGGAACCCAAATCTTGTAGCTCAATTAAGCCCAAAAATTCAAAGAAACTTGCCTCAAATGGTAGTCTTCATTCAACTCTATTAACTCTAATGTAACTCTATGCCATAAATAAACTCCATAAATAACACCACTATCCTCTCATCCTTCACCAACCTATACTTTCAAAGCAGCCAAGGTCACTCGCTCACTCACTCACTCACTCACTCACACACACACACACACACACTCTCTCTCTCTCTCTCTCTCTCTCTCTCTCTCTCTTTCCCCCCCTCCCTCTCAAACGTTCTTCTTTTTCTCCCTCTCTTTGTCTTGAAAATACTTGCAAGCATCCAACATCTCCACCATCTCCTTTCACATTAAACACAGTACATGCAAACAAAGATTTATTCATCATCTTCACAATAGCATTGTAAATTCATCCTCCCCTCATCTACACATACATCACAAAAATATGCATACTGCAATTTACTACAGCATACACACACTACACATAGTATATACACAAGTAGTTACCCTTTTCTTCTTCATTGAACATATACAAATATTGGAAGGGAATAGGTTGAAGAAACCGAGCATTTTGAAGCCATGACCCAACTGGGTTTCTTCAAAGCTTGACCTCAAGCAACAAATCTTGCACCTTTAGTTTCCCCACGCAGTGTAGAAGACATTTATACCAACATCTTGGCCGGAAGCATCCTCCTCTCGCCGGAAAACCAAGCTTTTTCAAAACCACCTCCGCCAAAAAGTTCCACCATTCGTCAAAATACTTACTTAGATGGATAGAACTTGTGAAGATGATTGTTTTCCCCATTTTCAAATGTCAAAACCGCGATTTTTGGCCAATATATAACCCTTTGAAATGTGTATATATACATATATATGTATTTATGTCTGCAGAAATGTTGGGGATGAGGGCTTCTTTTGCAAATTTGAAAAGTTATTATATTTATTTCAGAGGTCACTTAGTATTTTAAGTAGAATACGCTGATCCCTCTAGTTTAGGAACCTTCTAATTAGTTCTTTAAGTTATGTGTTCTTCCAAAATAGTTTTTAAAGTTCCACTTTGAAATGTTTTAATCCACTATCTTTCAGAGTTTAGCTTTTCGGCCCCAACAATTTCTAAGTTTAGCTTTTCAGTCCCTATAAATCTTGAGCTTAGCCTTTTTAGTCCCCAAACTTGTGATTTAAATCCTATTCACCCCTACTCTTAGTTCGTTCTCAATTGAGCCCTCAAAATCATTTAAAACACATTTTCACTCACATCCTACACTTTTAATTATTTCATTTTAGCGCTGAAAATTTTAATTTAATTATTAAACTTTAATTTTCAACTCTTAACTTTAATTAATTTTCTTTATTGACTAGACGGAGTGGTCGGACACTTAGAAATCTAATTTCAAGATTCATAGCTCAACTCCAGAAAACTAAGAGGTAGACTCTTTATTCAAAAACCCTTTTTAAGATTGAACAATATTAATTGATTTTTATGATGAATATTATATGTGGATATGTGATGATAAGAATTGCATATTATATGCACAAGATCTCTTCATTATGCGCATAATCTGTTTCATTAAGAATTGGGAATTTGCATTTGCTATGTTTAGCTTGTTCTCATATAAGAGTAAGAATAAGAATAGAGAGATTTGTTAAGAATGTGGACTTACATTTATTATATGGTGCTTGTTTGCGAAAGAATTTAAGGTTTTATCCTAGAAGAATTTACATGTCTATGTGTACCATTTATTGTATGAATTAATTGATATGCGCTTGAGTCTACTGAGTATTTTGTATGAAATACTCATTCCTTTTCAAATTAGCAAATTTTAGGTTTCAGAGCCGATAGTAAAATGACGAACGATGGCTACAATTAAATATGTATTATGAAAGATTAATCTTTTGAAAAACTATTTATCTTTCACGGAGAAACATTTGATAAACTCCAATTATTTTGTGACAACTATCATGGATCGATGTACTGTATTTGCCTTCCACACTTTGAATGCTGTCATTTTCCGCATTAAATTATATTATAAGTTAGCAAAAAAAGTCAAACTAACGCTCCAAGCATTTCAAAATTTGGGGCGTTACACACCCTTTATTTCAAAACATTTCAGGTCTTGGAACTGGCAGCGACTCGACCAGGGATGGCATTTGAGAAAAAGGAAAATGAATAAATGTTTAATGTTTATAGGTTAATGTCTCTGTTAATTTTTCAGACATTGTTGCTATTTTCAAAGTTGAATACTTGACAATAGTTTGAGTATTTGTTAATTCTTTGACAATTGTTACTTAGGAAATTATTTATGAGATTTTATATTATGTTGTTTATTTTAAATAAAGAAAAAAAATTCCACACTTATTTTATATAAATGTCAAGTTTCTGCTTTTATTAGAGTAAAAGAAAAGAAGTTTAGTCGCGTCTCGGGTGCTTAGAACTCGGGGCGTTACAAGTATCGTATCTTTAGTTCCACCTCATGCTTTCTAACTATGAGATAAAGTCTTACAATGTAGCTCCCCATCCTCCAATCAATGAATTCCATGGGGACAAAGGCTAGGAATTAAAAAATTGCCAAGGGTCATTTGAATCCTAAACATTCCCCTACAAATAGAGGAGAAATATAATGGTTTAGAACATCCTAAAATTCACACAGCAATAGCCTCTCAAGAACTTGAAGCTCAAACTCTATTGTGCAAAGTCGAGCAAGCACATCTCTACTTCTAAAAATAATTTGAGGTAATCCGGATTCTTGTTTCCCTTCTTGATATCATTTTAGAGTGATCTTTTCATTATAAAGAAGATTTATATGGGCATGTCAAGAAAAATGATTTGAAATTCTACAGAAATATGAAATTACAGTTCAGGTGCACACACCCTGTAAAAAAGTGCATACACCTAGGTAGCAGTTTCTCCAAAGTTGATACCGGAGTTCCTCTGATCATTCCAGGCTTACTGGTAACCTTTATTCAAACTGTGAGTAGCACTTACATCCTCTCTTTGATTGGTTATGTGTTATATGTGTTTTATACAGGATGATTTCATGGTGTATATGCATAACTTCAGGATGTTATTATGGCACATATATGATTCTTGCAAGTGATGGATAATGTCAGATTGAACTTATACAAAGACGATAAGTTATTGCATAGAAGCTTTTGTTATGGCATATATATGATTTGCAAAGTGAACTAGGTGTTGATGATCTCTACTCCAAATATGTTTGTTAAGTTATGTCATGCTATGTTATGTTGGTGTCTCAGGACCAACCTAATGATCCAAGGTGGGAGATAGAACAATATACTTTATATATATTCACAAGGCTCTATTAAGGATCAGATAGAGCTAATGAATGGGTTGAATAATAAATTACTTTGGTGTACCGGGACTAGCCTAATGATTCCAAGGTGGGGGGATAGAACGGTATACCGTAACTCTATTTGGGGTCAACTAGAGTAAAAGAATGGATTTATGTTTGGCCAATTATCCAAGTTATATGTTAAATCCTTTTGATGGGTTTTGAGTACTCTGGGGTAGAAATATCACGTGATTGGGCCTGATAAGTCATGTTTTGAAAATGAGAAGTATGCATGTTTAAGTAATGCTCGCTGAATATATGATTCATGTTTTCCAAGTTTTCAACAATATAGATGATTCATTGTGGCTTCACTGGGATTACATGAACATGAAGAAATTGACGTATGGGATTATTATGTAGACTATTGGAAGTTTCATCAATTGTGGTTGTTTTATGGCTAGGAAGAAAATTATATGTTTCCAAGTTGCAAGGTTGTAGCTCAACCAATGTAATGTTATCAATGATATTTTTTTTAAAGTTATTGTTTATTTTTACTTAATTATTGTATTGTTACTACCGTTTACTATAATTTCATAAAATGGCATTAATTGATATTAAAACCAAATTTGGTAATTCTCTAGGTGTGTACACCATAAATGAAAGTGCACGTGCCGGACTATTGAAAATATTTATGCTCCGAAAGTGCATGCATTCTTGACTTATGTACACACACCTGTTTGAAAGAAAGCTTTCGCGAATAATTGTTTCACTTTCAAAATCAAGAAAAAAAAATTCATCATTAGTTCTTTGGTAGTATCATCTATTGGTATATAAAAAAGGAAAATTTTCAGGTCGTGATAAACTTCTTTGATATCGTCACTTGGTTCTTAAAACTTTGAAAGATTAGAATTTTCGTACCCTATTTCATAAGCCTGTAACTTAGAAGAAGAACCTTATCTTGGGAGCTCTAAACTATGTATAATTTAGAGGAAACATTGAGGAAATAAACTCTACTATAGGAGAAAACTTGTATTTGTAGACTCCGAGTCATTGCCTTATCCGGGTTTTGATTGATGCATTCTTTGGTATTTTTTTTTGAGTAGAAAATTGAAGAGGAATTTCTCTACCGATTGTGAATAACGGAATTACATTTGTATTTATAAATATTTGCTTACTTGTGCTCGTGCTTACAAGTTATTGTATATTGCTATTGAATATATTTTGATTATGCATGGATCATTTGCTATATATGTTCTTATTAGCATTTGGCTTTGAGTTGCGATCCATGTACATGGGGAACCACTAATGCAATATGTCCTCTTGTTATTATTCTCTTTGTATGAATGGCAAATAGGCTTGGAATTTGTATTTCTGCAAGTGGTTAGATCTCTTACCCAGAGGCCTCATCACATGTACATAATTGAATTAGAGAACTAGGAATGCCACGAGAATTAATCAAGAATAAGCAGTGGCAGATTCACAGTGGGGGCACTGAGGGCAGTGGCCCCCACAGTAAAAAAATTTCTAAAGCCTATTAAAATATTAATACTCAATTTCCACATTTGGCCCCCATATATATCTTTATATTTGAAACATACTATTAGATATGGGGACAAAGTTGTAACTTGCAAATTAATTTACTATTCTTTGACTCACTTTTTACCCTTTTCTGAGACTGAAGTGGTGAACGACAGACTCTAGAGGATATTTCTGAAGCAGAATGATACTCAAGAAAAACCCAAACCCAAATCCTCAAATATACCGAAATCAACAAGATTACAATGCTTCTTCCAGAATTCCTTGACAAGATCAAACTAGATAACATGGATTTTCAAGTTTCTTACTTCATATGACAAGTTTGTTCAATTTCAGGTATTTTCTTTTTTTTTTCTTCTCTCTTTTAACACTTGATCGGCTGAACTGCTGAAGGGGATGGGTAATTTAGGGTGTGTTAAATTTTAGGCTGCTTGTAAATGTTTAAATAATGTTTGATTGTCTGTTGTTTTAGGTTTGGTGTCTATGTGATTTTTCATTTTAGAAATTAGAAGAAAGAATCAGTGTGTTACTGTTTAATGTTTTGTTCACTCTTTCAATGTTCATCGGTGATAAGTTCTAGTAATCTAGTTCATTCCCTGTTTTTCTGATTTTTTTGGTTCAGGCTTTTTATTTTTATTTTTATTTTTATTACTGAAAGTTTAGCTACTGGTTTATTTTCAAGTTGCAAAATTCCAAAAATTTTAAGGTCTGTGACTCAATAAGTTCTACTAATTATGATTCAGTTAACTTATTAGTTCTTTGAATTCTAATAATTATTTTCTGTCTTTTGTTTCGGAAATAGGAGTGGAGAAGTTTCTTGTGAAAAGAGTTAGAGTAGAAGAAAATTCAATTATTAGAGCAGATGGTGAAGCAAGAGGCAGCAATCTAGAAAATCTAAAGTCTAAACGGGTCAATTTGGATAATCTTGAATCAAACCCAGGGCTGTGCAAAAGTATTTTTATTATCATCCCAGTGATAGAGAAGAAATTCGACGAGCATATTTATTAAGAGGTCCGTGTCAACCTCAAGGGCACCACTTTCCACAAAAGAAATAAGGAAAAGAGAACCATTCTTTTTAGCCAAAATAGTTTGATGAGTTTAAAAATTGATCAGAGTACAGCATTGCAAAAGATGCTGCATTTTGTTTAGGTTGCTATCAAATGAGAGGGGGAGACACTAATAAGTCAAGAAACGGAGATGAATCTTTTGTTTCAAAGGGATTCAACAATTGGAAGAAGAAAGAAAGACTTTATACTCATGTAGGAGACCCCATGAGTTCTCACAACCAAGCTTGGAACAAATGTCAAGCTTTAATGAATCAAAAGCAACATATTGAAGCTCTTTATTTTAGATAGTCTGAACAATTTAGAAAGGAGTACCGAATCTATTTGACTGCAACAGTGCACTGTGTTTGATTTCTTCTTCATCAAGGGCTCGCATTTAGAGGTCATGATGAGTCAGAGAAATCAGTAAATCAAGGAAACTTTTTGGAACTTCTTAAATTTCTTGCAGAGGATAATGAAAATATCAATAGTGTTGTGCTAAAAAATGCTCCAAGAAATCGTAAATTGACTACTCCTGATATTTAAAAACAAATAGTAAATGCAGCAGCAACTGAAATAACCAATTTCATAATCCATGAACTTGAAGATGATTTTTTCTCTATCCTAGTTGATGAGTCTCGTGATGTGGCTGTGAAAGAACAAATGGCTATTTTGTTACGTTATGTGAATAGAGAGGGAAGTGTCATAGAATGATTTCTTAGTATAGTTCATGTTAGTGATACGACTTCATTATCATTTAAAGTAGCAATAGAATCATTGTTCTAAAAGCATGGATTAAGTATGTCAAAATTACGTGGTCAAGGCTACGATGGACCTAGTAATATGAGGGGAGAATTCAATGGTCTGAAAAGCCTTATTTGAAGAGAGAATCAATTTTCTTTTTATGTGCATTGTTTTCCCATCAACTTCAGTGGGCTCTTGTAGCAGTTGCAAAAAGTCACAATCAAATTGCTCTTCTTTTCAATTCTCTTATTAATGTTGTGAATGTTGTTGGAGGATCGTGCAAACGTCGAGATATTTTAAGAGATAAGTAAGCAAATAGAGTTCTTGAGTAATAGGGAGATTACTAGTGGGCGTGGTTTGAATCAAGAAAGCAGTCTATATAGACCCGGTGATACAAGATGGGGTTCACATTATAGCACATTGATGAATTTAATTGTTTTGTATTCATCGGTTGTTGATGTACTAGAAATTGTTGAGGAAGATGGTACAATTACAGGGCAAAGAGGTGAGGCCTTGGCATTACTGAGTTTAATTCAATCTTATGAGTTTGTATTTAACTTGAATTTGATGAAAAATGTGTTATCCATTACAAATGAGTTGTCACGAGCATTGCAAAGAAAAGATCAGGATATGTTAAATGCTATGAACTTGGTTAAATTATCCAAACAACATCTGTCTGCAAACAATGAGAGATGATGGATGGGAATCATTACTTGATGAGATCTCTTCTTTTTGTGATAAGCATGAGATTATAATTCCAGACATGAAGGATATATATGTTGTTCTAGAGAGTTCAAGGCGTTATGCTGTTCAGCATACCAATATGCATCATTACAGAGTTGAACTCTTCTATTGTGTGATAGACATACAACTTCAAGGGCTCAACTATCATTTTACAAAGATAAATGCTGAGTTACTTCTTTGTGTGGCATGTTTAAATCCAGCAGATTCTTTCCATGCATTTGATAAGGACAAACTAGTTCAACTTGCTCAGTTTTACTCATCTGAATTTTCTAAAGTTGACCTAATGGCACTTGGTAATCAGTTGGAGACTTATATAATTGAGGTTCGATCTAACAGTCAATTTTGAGACGTGAATGGACTTGGTGGTCTTGCAAAAAAAAAAAAATTAGCCCAAACAAGAAAGAACGTTGTATATCCATTGGTGTATTTGCTGGTGAAGTTAGCTTTAATTCTTCCTATTGCTATAG
Organism: Nyctanthes arbor-tristis; assembly: GCA_963692815.1. Lineage (NCBI taxonomy): Eukaryota > Viridiplantae > Streptophyta > Magnoliopsida > Lamiales > Oleaceae > Nyctanthes > Nyctanthes arbor-tristis. The sequence goes on from CAVNYN010232868.1 coordinate 19,611, forward strand.
TAATTGTTGAAAAGAGCATTTTTAGCAATGAGTATGGTTAAGAGTTAGCTACGCAATCGAATGGGTAATCAATGGCTGAATGATTATTTGGTTACTCACATTGAGAAGGAAACTTTTGACACTATTGATAATGAAAAAATCATGTATCGGTTTCAGAATATGAAGACTAGGCGGGAACAACTACGATATAGAAATTGTTGGATGCTTTTGTAAACTTTTGATGGAATTTTTTTTTTTTAAATTCAAACTGTTACAATGATCTTTGATGACTGGTGTAATATTATAATATGAAGATTAGGCTAGAGCAACTATGATATAGAAGTTGTTGGATGATTTTGTAATCTGTTGATGGATTTTTATGAACTTCATAATATTACAATGATCATTTATGTAATATATTTTACGGTTATATATGACTTCTTTTTTACAGTTAATTATCTATGACTACCTATATTAACTTTCATTTTATCATGATTACTTGGCCCCCATTACCACCAAAGTCTAGATCTACCACTGAGAATAAGTCTATAATTGAAATAAATTTCATTTTGAACTATAGATGTAATAATTAGGTGTTGAACTATAGCAAGTGTTTTAATCTTATTGCTTTAACTTATAGAATTATCTATATTGGAATCATATATGATTTGTCAGAGGTGTTGAGACCTCCCATGACGTGAATATATTTGTGAACTGCCTACCACCAATTGGAGGTATTGAGACCTCCCTCACATGAATGCAAAATTGTTAAAGAGATAGACCATAGTTGACTTATTATTAATTTGATATTGACTGATTTACCTGGGCTTTTGACAAGAGCCGTTGAATTTCTTTGAATTCATTCCTACTTAAATAAATATTTGGCTCTTAGATATTATAAAATAATTTAAAACAATTAATTATTTGGTAGGCATTACAGTTCATGCCCATATTCATGAATAGAATGGAAAAGTAGAACTTGGTCTTTCTTTATTAGTGCAAGCATCAATTCCTCTCAAGAACTAGCGGGAAGCTTTTCATACAGCTGTATATTTAATAAATAGACTTACTACTCCAGTCTTGAAATGTTTGTGTCCTTGGGAAAAGCTTTTCCACAAGTCACACGATTATTCCTTCCTACGTGTGTTAGGTTGTGCTTGCTATCCCTATCTCCACCCTTACAATAAATGCAAATTTCAGTTTCACACTTCTAAATGTGTCTTTCTAGGATATAATGACTCTCACAAAGGAGATCGGAAGATTATGTTTAACATGTTGTGTGTATATATCACCATGTGACATTTAATGAATCTGAATTTGCTTTTACCTCAAACTAGATTTTTCACTCGTACGATGCACGGGTAGAGATCCAGTGAAAAAGATCATACATCAAAAGTAGTGTAATAGTGCTTTAGATGCTTGATGACTTAAAACAAAATGTATAAAAACTATGACTTGCGTGAATGCAATGTGGATTGTAAGATGACAAATAATATATAATAACAAACTAATGTGTATAATGCTCAAACACATGTGCTTATTATGTACAATTAGAAAAAGTAATTAAAATACACTACATTGATAACTATGTGCACCAAAAAAGAATCAACTAAGGGGTGGCACAAAAAAAAAATCAATTAAGAAATTCAGAACAAAATTTAATCGACAATGGAAATCGTCATTTTAGGACTCTATTACACAATGTAACATCTTAACATGTACAACCTGTAACATGAAGTGCACTGATTGTCTCAGCATTCCAAAAGGTGCATGAGTTCAGTTCCTTCCATATTTTCGAGCTCGTATGCTTCATTGGAACTCTTCTCATCCTGTAAGGTCCTTCCCATATATGTCCTATAGTCCCGGACACCGCTTCCTTTGATGATAGGAAGACCTTACAGAGGACCAAGTCCCCAACCTCAAACTTAAGCATTTTGACCTTGGAGTTGTAGAATCTTGTACATCTTTGCTTGTAAGTTGCATTCCTTACTGTGGCCATAATCCTTCCTTTGTCAAGAAGATCAAGCTCAATATTAAGGAGCTTGCTATTTCTTTCTTTATTGAAGTTCTGGGAGTTGGGATCTCGAGCTCTACTGGACCATTTCATCAGCCCCATAGGTCAGTGAGAAGGAGTTTCACCTGTTGTAGTCCTACAAGTTGTTCAATATGACCATAGGACTACAGGTAGCTCCTCAACCCATGCACCTTTTAAAGCTTCTAGTCTGGTTTTCTAAGTATGTTTAATGATTTTGTTGATGATTTTGACCTTTCTGTTTGCCTGTGGGTGGTAAGTAGTAGAATAAAAGTTCCTTATCCACAGATTTTCATAGAAGGTTCTTAATCTGGAATTGTCAAACTGTTTACCGTTGTCTGTGACTATAGCATAGGGCATCCCAAATCTACAAATGATAGACTTCCAGATAAAGCTTGTGGTTTTCTGATCTGTGATGGTTGCTAGAACTTCAACTTCCACCAGCTTGGTGAAGAGTCAATAGCCACTATAGCGTATTGAGTTCCTCCATTTCCCTTTGGAAGTTGACCAATGAGGTCAACTCCCCATTTGGCAAAGAGCCAACGTCCTACCACTAAAGTCAGCTCATCTGGTGAGCTTCGAATGAGCGGGGCATTTTAATTTTGACATTTTAGTATATTTGAAAAATTAGTGAGATTAATAAAAAAAGTAATGTCAATATAATTAGCCTTTGAGTATATATGTGGTTTTGTAAAAAAGTATATATGTGGTTAATAATAATATTTTCTTTTGAGTGAAAATACGTGAGAATAGTAATATATAAATGAAAATTGTTAACAAATAAAAGAGTTTGCATAAAGGTTTAAAAGCATGTTAATCTTAATATGTAGGTCACGAGTTCAATCATCATTATCACATTTGTAACAATTTTTTTTATTAAAAGTGACATCCGGTGTGGTATGGCATTATAAGTAGTTGTGCCAGATAGAACTTTTGACGGGAAAATTTTTCTAATTGCACCAGATGAAATTGCAATTATGTCAGATAAACTGTCATTTAATATATATATAGATTGTTAACAAATAAAAGGATTGGCATAATAATGGTTTAAAGCATGTTAATCTTAACATATAGGTTACGAGTTCATGTAGCTCACGAGTTCAATTCTCTTTATCACATTTGTAACATATTTTTATTAAAAGTGACATCCAGTGTGGTATGGTATTATAAGTAATTGTGCCAGATAGAGCTTTAGGGGGGAAAAATTTTCTAATTGCGCCAGATGAAATTGTAATTATGTCAGGCAAACTGTCATTTAATATATATATATATATATATAGATTTCATGAGTCATCTAGTTGTTGGAAATTTAACTAATTTCCGTCAAACCCTTGGCAACCGACATGTCAAATAATAATATATGTGTGAAAAGTAATAAAATCAAGGATTATTTTACGCCGCAAAACCTCCAATGAGAAGGAAAAATCGGTGGGGGCAAACTGACAACTCCACTGTCACTGAATAATAATAAGAATACAATGTTTATCTTCCTAAGATTCTTACCCTAAATCAAGAGGTGACTACACACAATTACAACCACGCAACAACGCTAAGAATAATATTGTTGGCACCACAAAACATCATCTAAAAACAATAGATGGAACCAATAATCAACTACAAAAGATGAAGAAAATATCACCTAACCATTCCAAGAACAAGCTTAGAGAAACCATCACTTGAAGAAGATATATGAACGTTAAAACTCTCGTTCCAAGTGAAAAATAAAAGGTTGAATAATATTCTTCAATTCCTTTGTTTCCATCTTGGTTTGTGCATGATGTTTCTTCGTTCTTCTGTTTCCCGTTGCCGTATGCATGTGTTATGGTTGATATATATAGGCAAAGTGTTTTGAAGCCTGCGAGGGACAAATATATATATATAGATATCAGCCCAAGCCACGTCAATTAGAATTCTTGTAGGTTATTAACTTACCTCTAATTTGCACAACTAGTCCTCTAGCTATTGTGCCTTTATTTAAAGGAACCAAATATCATGGGTTGGAGGAGGTATACCAATCTTCAAGTGTATCACTTGGAATGCAGCCCGGCCTGCCCGATACAAAACTCAAGCTTATACTTTTTTTATATATAAACAACTGACAATTTTATTAATTCATAAACAGATACAAGACTCAGACCTTCGAACAAAAGGTCAAAATAGACTCAAGGCCCAACTGGGCCAAGACAAACAACAAACACATGGAAAGACCCACAAGGCCAAACCAGTCAGGCCCAAGAGGCACAGAAACACACAAACTAAAATGCCTTAAAGGGTCTGTTGATGCCAAATTTTGCTTTTGACCTAACAAACAATATTTGCATTCACGAGAAATTCGTATTTGAATCAATATAAGCAGTAAATGTAAAAAGACAAGGAATGTTTGTAATAAATAGAAGACTATAAATGTATTGGAGACAAGAAGAATGAGATTTGGGTGTCAAACCCCTTCTCTTTTCTGTTTGCCTCTATTTATAGTGTACATTTGCTTATTTGCATGGGAATAATGATTGCATGTATTTAATGTTAGACCCACAAGAATGACGTATGTGTCAAATCGGCTGAGATTAATCCTTCACTTTTTGACTAATGACTGCTTAAGCCATGCATGGGGCAAGTAATTACCATTTCGCATTTAATGCTGGAGTCCCATCAACCGTAAGTAATAAGATTTCCTACGTGGGTTCCCATATGGTTATCCAGTTGGCTTGCTCGCTAGGTCGCGGCATTACATCTGGGTGTTGGAATAGATATCGCCCTCAAGGTCGTTGAATCAGGCCTCTAGGTCTTCTGGTCGTTAGGTCACTAGGTCGTTGAGTTAGGTAAGGCGCTTAAGGCCTGCTTCCAAGATCCTATACCTATTGACCTTTGCTAACTTTTATGACCTGGTGGCTACAAAATGTCCCCTCAAGGTCGCTATTCCTTGATCTCAGGGTTAGTGGCCTTGAAGGTTAGTTGGCGATTCTCTTAGAACTTTTTGCCACCTGAAATATGACTATTTGGATTTCGAAAAAGGTTGAGGTGGCGCTTTCTGCCATGTGTCCATCATCTGATGGAATGGTGTGTTCAAGGGACTTAAAGGCAATAATCATTACTCTGAATGTTGCCTCTTCATTTCCTAATGTCCCATGCGGCCGTCGCCCTTATATCTTCCCTCAAATTTTATTTATACCTTTCTCCATTCATCCCTTTTTCCCCTTCACATTGTCTTGCCTTGTAATTAGTTTCCAGGAGATTTCTGTTACTATTCTCTTCAGGCTTCCTTGGCACTTGTTAATCCCTTCCTGGTGTTCTTCAATGCTCTGAGATAGTCTTAATGCCAAGGTAATAATCTTTTCTTCCTGTTTTATAAGGAATTTTTCTACAAACCTATCGGAAACCTTGAGTAATCTCTAGTATTTGAGGAAATTTCATGGGATGGAAGGTAGAGAGAGGTTTCTTCCTATGAGTGGCGTAGGTAAAAAGGTAGCAATGGACGTAGAGTGGTCCACAGATGAGGGGACGGCGAGGGCGACACTGGAGCCAGCGCTGGAGGTCCAGTTTGATTAGACAGATGATGAGAGCGAAGTGGAAGATGATGATGAGGAGGTGAGTTCTAGTGGAAGGTCTCCGGTAGCGGTGATTTGCGATAAAGACCGGCTGTGGATGTGCAAGCATATTCCTTCAAAAGTAAAGAAAATTGACCTACACACGATAAGGCAGGATTATCGAGTTCCTGATCACGTCGCACTTTGGGTCCCCTATGAAGGGAAACGGGCCCATTGTCCCCCCAGAAAGTGCGTGGTAGCAGGCACCAGGATGTTTGAGCTGGCTTTCGTGTTCTGCTTTCACGATCTTAACTAGGCTATTATGGTTCTGGGGAATTGCCCCATCTCAAATTACTCCTGTGATCTAGAGGACCGTCATTGGGGTCGTTGCTCTATGGCAAGACAAAGGATGGGGATATTCAAGTCTGGAGGACTTTAACTCATACTACGTATTGAGGGCCTTGAGATCGGGGAGGGGGTGATTTCAGATAGTAGCACGATCTAAGGTTGGGACCTTAAATCTCTGGGGAAACATGGTAAAACGGGTGTCTGAATCTGGCCCTAGTTGGAAAGAGAGTTGGTTCTAGATGGGAGGTGAGTGAAGGAGCCTACTGAGTCCAGGCGATGAGGACACGAGCATCCCCACGAGCTATATGGAACCCAGTGAGCATATTTTCGATAGAACTTTTTCCGCGAGCTGACAGATTGACATTTAACTGTATTTTCTTTTTTGTTGGGTATCGAGCGAGGTCGAGCATTATCTCCACTATTCTGGAAGCGAGTCGAGATCGTAGCCCAAATACCAGAACATCACCGCCACATCGCGGATATGACAGATGAGGATTTTCTGAGAAGCACCGGCCTGTCTGTCCCCAAGACTGAGCACAATTCCAGGAACCCGAGTAACTGTATGATGTTCTCCTTGCACATTTACGACCTACTTTTTGGATATTTTATAGTGCTCTAATACTTGATCATTTCCAGGGAAGAAATACCTTTCCAAGGGCCAAAGACGGGCTATTCGAGAGACCGAAAGAAAGAGAGCTGCGTGGGAGAAAAGAAAAGCAGCGTGTGATAAAGCAGAGGAGATGAGGACTGCTGAGCAACTCGCTGAGGCTTTGAGGAGGCAGGAGGAGAAAAAGAAATTGAGGCAAAATAAGGCCATTGGGAAAAGGCCTATGATAGCTGATGATGCAATTGCCTCAGAGTGACCTGGGAAAAGGCAGTTGGCCATCCAAGAGCCCATGGCCAATCCTCTCCCCGCTGCTCATGAGCCCCTTGTACCCTGCGAGGAACGACTTGCTAAGGGACCCATTGATATTCTGGGTGAAGATCTTTATCTCCCAGTGGACTACACTCACCGGGCTGAAACAGAGAAGTTCATTGGCAAAAAACTGAAGGCGCCGCTCAAGTTTAACTTGGCTAGGAAGCCATTTTCCTCCAGCGTCCTGGGGATGCCTAGCCTGTTACAAATGCCATGAGTAGCGTGGCATGAGGCTGGTCTAGGAAGTGGGAAGGCTTTTTGGCTAACTCAATGATGGCAGAGCTCCTGTAGGCTAGCTCGGTAATGCGAGCTCGGTCTGCTATCTTGGATGAACATACTATGGTCCACATGGGGCATTTCTTTAGGGAGAATAGGAAGCTCTCTGGCCAGGCAGCTAAGGCCAACAAGACCAATGAGGAGGCTGAATTGGCTCTTAGGGAGAAATAGCAAGAACTTCATATCTCCAGGGAGGAGTCAGCTGACCTGCGGACTGAACTCGAGGCCTGGAAGAAGAAGTATGAGGACCTAGAAACTCAGCAGGTGACTGAGAGGTCAAGCCATGAGCATGTCCTGATGGAGGCTGAGAGAAAAGCTGCAGCTAGCAAGCTCGTTGGATACCGAGAGGAGGTTGAAAAATACAAGGCCTGTGAGGAGTTCAAGAGCGCTAACACCAGTCTCTACTACGAGACAACAAAGGAGATCCTTGGGGAGATCGTGAGGAAGCGTCCTGAGTGCGACTTAGCCTTCCTTAAAGAGCAGGTCGCCAAACTGAAAGAAGAGTGTAGCTATGTGAGCTCTGACGAAGAGGTTTAGATCGTATCTCAATCAAGAGCTCCTGCCCCCGCTGAGGTGTCAGCTCTCATCGGAGAAGAAGTGGAGATCCCTGCTACTGATAAGAAGTATGCTGAGGACGCTGCTTCAACTACAGGGGTTGCGACTGTTGTTCCAGCTAGGGGGAACATGGTCTCATCCTCTGAGGGTCAAGCCTAAAATTTTTTGTACCCCAGTTTCTTATGCTATTTGTAATCTCTGATGAATACAATGAAAATTTCATCAAGTGTTAGCTCATTTACATTTTGATGAAACAATGTACCGTTGGTCATTCTTGTTTAGTGAGGAACTCATCTCCGCTTATGCCCTTTTGTCCAAGAACCCAAACATGTCTTACACCAATTATTAGGATGCTTTACTGAGAAGCTCGTTCTGTTCTCAGG
>CAVNYN010232879.1:0-15738 GCA_963692815.1 Nyctanthes arbor-tristis
GAATTGTTGCACACAACTTCTATGGATGAAAGAGATATTGGAGGACTATGGAATTTCCCATGGTCAGGCCACTGTTTTCTACTATAACACAAGTGCTATAAATATTTCCAAAAATCCAGTTCAACATTCTCGGACTAAGCACATTGATATAAGACATCATTTTATCAGAGAGTTGGTTGAACAGAAAATAATTACCATGGAGCATGTTCAGACAAAATACACGACGCTCTTCCGATCTCTATTTACTAAAGCATTGGATGCTTCTAGCTTTGAAGGCCTAAGAAAAAAGATTGGCATTTGCATATTAATCAAATCACTTTGTATATGTGCAGGATATCACTGAGATACCTAGAGGAGGACGCATCTTGAAGAGATCAGACAAAACTTGTTCTCCTATTCCATAAAGATAAACTGCATAAAAAAGATGGAATACGTCATGACTGCTTTGCACTATAAGAGGTATTCTGATTGAGAGTCATAAATTTGAAGTAAACCTATAGTCAGTGTCTACACTCTTCGGCACTACATATGACTAATAACGTTTAAGGGGCAGAGTCAGTAAGGGCAAAAGCTACCAGTCAACCAAGTCTTTGAGTGCGTGCAACTACCTTTACACTCAGAAGAACAATGCTCAAAATTATAGTAAAAGTCAAGCAAGTCGGGGACTTAAAAGTTGTATTCCTTTTTATAAGAGTAGTTCAGATGATGATCTCTCGTGCAACACTCATAAGTCTCAATAAGTCAGGTCCTCACAAGGTGTAAAGTGGAGATAGGATTGACCATGAAAAGATTAATCAAAAAGAAATTCCATTCAAAAATAAATTCCTTCTATTGAGAACAGTTCAGTTGATTGAATACTTTATAGTGTGAACTTCAACAGGTATCTTGGAAAGCATTCTGTACTATTAATAAACTTAATGTTGGTTCATTACACTTGCATATGTTTGCCTGTGTGCATTAGCCCAGATGCATCTCAGACTTTAGTTGATGAATCATGCAGGATGCATCTGGCTGAGCTTATACTTTGTGGCGATTACAGGTAAAACCGCTCTTAAAATTTCTAGCGGGCAAATTTTTAAAACCAACATTCTGAAAATGTTCGGTTTCCCTTTTATTTGTCAAACTTCCCTCTTTTTCATCACAAACCCAACTGTTTTTGAATTTCTATTCTTTCTTCTAAAAATTTCCTAAATCGCTCTAAAAGTCTTTGCAAGTTTTTCGTGTGTATTGTTTTCAAGATCTTTTCACAGAAAAACATGGCCGGTAAGGGAAAAAGAGGCACTGGTGTTCTCTGAAGTGGTAGACTTTCCAAGAACTCAATCGCAGACACAGGTACTTCACAACCCATTGAAGCACAGCCCTCTGCGAACCGAAATCCTTCTCCACCACTAGTACAACATCCAGAACCCATTCTTGAAGAACCAACACCGATTACACAAATCCCAATGGCAGAGATTCCGTATACTCTTGACCCATGGACAGCAATGGTACTTTACATTCCATCAGAGGAACGCGATCAAGCAGAGCAAGTTCTTAATCCATCGGCAGACACTGTTCAATAGCCACAGCCACAACCACAGATTCCCATTCCACTAGAAAACCCTTTTGCAGAATCGGAAGTTCCTAATCCGGCAGTTCCTGCAGATGTTCTAGTTCCAGAGGTTGTACTCCCTCACAATCAGCCTAAGGATCCTCAGTCAGAGGTTGTTCAGGAAGTAATTGAGGAGGAAAGCCCCAATATTCAACAAATTCTACAATTAATTGCTAGGTAGGATGAAAGTCCTAGAGAAATTGGGGAAAATCAAACGCAGGGGGAGAAGACCCAGAAAAGGCTACTGATGAAGCTGTCGAACTAGAAAAATCAACTTTTAAGAGAACAAAATCCTCATCATATTCTGTGGAGGATTCTGAAGAAGAAGAATCTGAGGATTCTAAATCAAATCAGGACACATCCGTACCAGACTGAGAGCAAAAATCCAAATAGATTCATGAGAAGTAATCTAACAAGGATAGTGATTATCAGATGGAGAAAGAAGAAGAGAATGCTGATGACTCATCTGAAGAGTCAGAAAAATTCAATGAAAAAGAGGAGAAGAGAAGGGAAGACATTCACAAAGGGAAACAGATTATACCAGAGTTGCCAAAATGATGACCAGTCACCAGAAGGTTAACCGAGATCCAGATTGGAAACCCTAGACAACCATCAGTTGAGCAAGGGCTAGTTGATCTAAACACGTCTAGCGAGGGGCATGTGAAACCAACCTAGGGCAGACGCATCCTGATCCAGATGATTTCAAACTGACTAAAATTAGAACAGCAAAAGGCTCATTTACCCCCTACAGTTACTGTTTTTACGATAAGAAGGCTACTCAATTACTCAGAAATTTTGTGAATTTTTTAGAAATTTATCTATGAAAGGAGGATTATAGTGTCTGACTTTTGAATGATCTGGTTAAGGTTTTTCATCAGGAAAAGTTATTTCACTGCAATGGCAAAATCAGTGAAACCTTAGTAAAAGAGTTCTTGTCCAACATTCCAAAGAAATTTGGAAGTCCTGATTGTCTGTTCACAACCAAAATTTATGTGAGAGGGAGGATGGTTAAATTTACAGCTTAGAGTCTTAGGAAGTGGCTAGAGGCCTTAAACAGTTTAACATAGATGAGGTAGATGATAAGAGATTCAATCTAACAATGAGATTATAAAGGAAATTATGGGAGATACCTGGCCAGCTAGGAGATCTGAGTTACCCTCAGCCAACATGAACCAAAAGTACAAACTTCTTCATAAGTTTGTAGTAACAAATTTGGACTCTCTCACACACAAAACAAAGATCAACAGACAAAAAGCCAAGCTACTCTATCAGCTGGGAACCAAATAAGAAGTTAATTGGGGGAAGAAAATGTTTGATATTATCAAAGGATGGATATCTGGTAGTGGACCTAGAAAATCCAAAACCTACAAACTACTATTTCCGTGGATGATTTACAATTATTTGAAGGATCAGGGAGTTGAGGATAGAAAGGGTGATCAGTAGTCAAGGCCCTTAGACTTACTCAGAAGGGATCAATGCTCCAAACTCATCTCACCTCCTACCAGAACACAGATTTCATTTAGCATAGCAGAGCGTCAGGTAGATATTCCAGCAGAGTCTTCACTCAGGCAGGACATATCCTGCATTAAAGGAAGATCTGAATCAGCTCAGGGAACAAATCACTGATCTTAATACTTCTCATACTTTCTTTCTTAAACTTTTTGATCCTCTGTGCCATTTGATGGTGCACTGTTTATTGTTGAATGTTCAAACGTTTGCATACAAGGATGAAGACATCAGTGGATTCTTCAGGAGTTTTCTTGCTATTGTGGATGAAGAAACTGCTCAGAAGAGGTAGACATAAAAGGAAGATGATCCAGAAAAAGAAGCCAAGGAGGATGTATCTGGTGAAGCACCTCTCCAGAAGAAGAAAAATAAGAGGATAGCTAAAGAAGGGCCTGGTCAGGACAAAGACAACAAAAACGCCAATAAATCAAAGAAAAATCAAAAGATGCAGTCTGGAAGAAAGAGGAACAAGAAGGAAGGAGATATTCTCAGAGAGCATTTTTATGTTTTCTGAAACACTCATTTTATTTTTTATGTTTTTTAATTTCTGTTTATCTTTTATGCTTTTGTTAAACTCCCTACGGTAGCTACTACATTTTGTTGCATGTAGTTATCTTTTTTGAGCTCTGATATGATTATTTCAAATCATAAGGCTCTGTGTTCATGAACCCTTCCACAGGATTACTTTGACTTTTCTCCTTTGCCAAAAAGGGGGAGAAATCGTAGCTGATCAGGATATGTGATCAGGATATGTCTCGTGTTGAGAGCGCTGATCTAGTTAGGACATATCTTGATCTATAGCATTTTAAACTTGATTTATTTGAGTTTGTGTTTTGTGCTCCAGTAATATCTTTAGGGAGAGTTTTCTTACTAAGGGGGAGAGTTTATTGTTTACATATTTTGAAACCCTTAGGAAATATTTTTGACATTTTGCACTACTATGAGTTTTGAAAAATTAGAAAAGCCAAAGGGAGAGATTGTTAGTACAGAAATTCCTAGTATTGGCATTCCTAATTTTTGTTTAAAGTGTCAAATATTGTTCCTAATTTTTGTTTAAAGTGTCGAATATTATTTTAGCAAATGGTATGACATTCTTGCACGTGTTATTTTTTGAGCATGCAAATTTTGATGTCTTGGGCCGAAAGACTTAGGTTGGGGCCTGTGTACCAAGTCTTAAAGCACAAGAATTTTGATTCATGCAATTTATTAGTTTCCTAGTTTAAGTTAAATTGTTTTTTACCTTATTTAACTAGGGATTTTAGTTATGCATGTTAAGTCCAATTAAAGTTAGAAAAGTTCGAGTTTATGGTAATTATCTATTCTAACTTACCTTATTCTCCTGTATGTGTATGGTAACGTTGGAGACTTGTTTTTTACAACAACTCGAAGATTTGCCAATGTATGTATATTCTTTTTGTAGGTTTAGAGGTGAGAGTTGAAGCATTCGTTGATAAACTTCAAGAACTCAGTCGAGTCAATATTTCAAAGAACATTCTTCATACTCAACACCAATAAGCGCAAGGAGAGAAAACAAACACTGCTTTTTACTACGACACCTTGTCTTGCAAACCAAACTTCAAGTTCACAACGTGTTTGTTTGGCAACCCTTCATAGTGCGTGGTAGGTGACCGCATATGTGCGAGGGACATATCCATAGGAGGTTCAAGTAGTTTAGGAGGTCAAGTCACCCCAAGATGAGTTCGGGAGATCTCTAGGAGCTTGATGGACGTTCTGGGTGGCGTGCGGGAGAAAGAAGGAGCAACGGAAGTTGTCTCATGTCAAAAGGCTCAAAGAGGGAGTCTTTTATAAGTTTTCCTTTTGATTGTTTAGTGTCTATTGTGATAGCACTTTTAATTCTTTCTCTGTACTAAACTCACCTCGTGATTAGTAGATTTGTTTGTCTCGTGGCAAGGGTGCCCGTAGTTTTTCCCAGTTAGATTTCTGCGTTATCATTCTGGTGTTATTTATTTTCCGCATTCATACCCGAGCTAGACACATTTAGGTCGCGTTACACTTTACACCAGTAAACATTTCTAGGCAGGATACATCCTGACTAGTGTCTAGATAATCACGAATTTACAAAAAGGATAATGCAATAAATTTGTTTCATCTACTTAAAGCCTCTAGTATTTGAAGGAGCAAAAGACCAAAATGTGTAGAGAATTGGATAAGAACAATTGAGAGAATGTTTTCTTATACTCATATTCATGGGGGATTTTTTCAAAATGGCCTTTGTCAAACCTTATACAAAATGGCCTTCTTAAGTCTAAAAGGCCTCAAATATACTAAAATGTCTAAAATATCCTTGGTATCATATCAAAATAACTTATTTACCAATAAAAAGAAAAAGTTACAAACACCCAGACTTATTTCACCTTCAAAACTGATTGTTTCGCCTTCTTCCTTATTTCCCAAATCTGTGCATAATGTTTGATGTCAAAATTTCTACCTGCCACTAAAATGAGCGGTAGAATGAGAAGCTGGTAAACAATCTCTATTCACTTGGTAAGAATTCTCACATTGATATACAAATTATGTTTAGTTTTACTGTATAGATTTTACATTTATTCAACATTGGGGTTTCTTGATTGTTATACCATCTGGATGAATTCCTATATCATTTTCAGTATTGGAGAAATTGGAAATTGAGCATAGGTTGCAGTACACATCAAAAAAATTTTGAAGGCGTAGGCTTTTTTTTTTTTTGTCAAACGCTCGACGAGTCTGCTAATAGAACTCAGGTGGTCTGTTGATAGACTCAGTGAAATGGTCTGTTAAAAGATGTTACATAGTTTTTTAACAGATTTATTGTTTAACCACAGTCTGTTAACAGACTCAGTGAAATGGTCTGTTAACAGACGTTATAAGGTTTCTTAACCGACTTTTTGTGTAACGACAATTTCATGCCAAATACTTAAAGTTACAAGCAATGTCATACTTGATAACGATCTGAAGTTTTGTTTGACATATAGAGATGGTCAATAGTACATTAGTTGCCATTAGTTACTTTGGTGAATTTGTGAAGAATGATCAAGGAAAATGGACATGGAAACGGAATGAGAGCAAGGAAGAAGCTGTAGAGGGCATTTTTGTATCCAATAATGCTTCATGCTCAGAGTTATATCAGGAGATACACAACCTTCTTCATATTGATGCCTGTAAAAACAAGATGGAATTAGGATTTCTTTTCCCGGAAAATACACAAATTTCAATTCCACTAGTTAAGATTACTTCGGACAAACAAGTACTGTGGATTTTGGAACTCAACAAAAAAGGTCAATATCCTATTTGTGTGACCCTTATAAGCAACGATTCTATTGATCAACAACCTCAGTTAGGTAATGATCAAAGTAAGATGGAGTTTTATAGGCACAATGAAGTAGATGGTGAGTTGCATAAAGATGTTTGTGATGACTATAATGATGTCGATGGTGAGTTGCATAAAGACGCTTGTGATGGGCATAATGAAGTAGATGGTGAATTGTATAAAGATGCTTGTGATGGGCAGAATGAAGTAGATAGTAATTTACATAGAGATGCTTATGATGGGCCTAATGAGGTAGGTGGTAAGTTGGGAAAAAATGCTTGTACCTCTCAGAAGGAAACACAAATGGACAGTGAAGTGGAACATACACGGAGTGAGAATTGGGACGATTTGGTGATAATTCATGATAAAAATATAGAAGTTTTTACAGGAAATCGTCACAGTGAGGATATGACAACACATCAAATGGTTCCAAACAATGAGGTAGAGCCTCGCTTTACAAATGAGTATATGGCGGAATTATCCATGCATGGTATAAGCTCAGATGTGAACTTTGTGGCGGGGTCAAGATTAGGGAATTCTTGTACATCATTTGTTATTCCGGAGGAGGAGGATTTGAAAGATTATGAAGTATTTGATACTTAAAAAGATCTCCATCATAAAGTGCACTTACTTGCATTGAAGTTCAACTTCAAGTTTAAGGTCAAAAAATCTAATACTACTGTCTACATTGTTGTCTGTTTAGATACCAAATGTCAATGGCAGTTGATGGCAACAACGTTCAATGAATGTGATTATTTCCAAGTACACAAATATACACATGAGCATACATGTTCCGTCGGTTTGCCTCGAAATGATCATAGCAAGCAAGGTCGTGGGTTCTCGGAAGACACATAATGGCGAAATTTCAGAACCCGAACACAAACTACAGGCCCACAAACATCATCAGTGACATCCGTAGAGAGTTCAGTGTAGATATAAGCTATCAAAAGGTTTGGATGGCCAAAGAATGTGCTCTAGAGGATTTAATAGATTCTGCTAAAGATAGTTACGTGAATATGGCTATTTATTCTTGGAACTTGGTGAAGAGTAATCCAGGCACCATGGTATCTCATGAGGTTGAATCAGGAAACCATTTCAAATACCTTTTTATGGCTCTTAGACCATGTATTCGAGGATTTTACTCTTCAATGTGGAAAGTCATTTGCGTGGATGTAACCACTTTGAAAGAAAAATATGAAGGTAAATTGATTGTTGCAACTTTTCAAGATGGAAACATGCAAATCTATCTGCTCGCTTGGGGAATAGTTGACTCTGAAAATAATCCAGCCTGGAATTGGTTTTTTACAAAGTTGAAGGAAATCACTTGCTATGTTGAGGATCTTGTTTTTGTATCTGATTGGAATGGTAGTTTATTGAAGGGTGTTGAAGATGTTTATCCCCATGCACATCATGCTTATTGTATGTACCACATTCAAGGTAGTGTACGGACTACGTTCCGGTGGCCGGAGAACTTATTATTATATAAAAATGCTGCTGTAGCATACACTGTTGAGGACTTCAATAAGTACATCGGGTAGCTACATAGCCATGAGATTAAGGCCTGGGAATGTTTAGAAGGAGCTAGGTATGAACATTGGACCCAGGCACTATTTCTCAGAATTCGTTATAGTATCATGACTTCAAATAATGCAGAGTCACTAAATTCAGTGTTCAAGAAAGTGCGAGAGCGCCCAATACTTGCATTGACTGAGTACATTAGGTCCAAGTTGCAAAAATGATTTTACAAGAGACGTGTTAGTGCAAATAATTGTACGAGTATAC
Organism: Nyctanthes arbor-tristis; assembly: GCA_963692815.1. Classification (NCBI taxonomy): domain Eukaryota; kingdom Viridiplantae; phylum Streptophyta; class Magnoliopsida; order Lamiales; family Oleaceae; genus Nyctanthes; species Nyctanthes arbor-tristis. The sequence goes on from CAVNYN010232879.1 coordinate 8,187, forward strand.
TTACACCAATAATGGAAGAAAAGTTTCATAAAAATCTTGATAGGTCAAAGAAGTTTGTGGCAGATCCCCTTGTTGAATTTGCATTTGAGGTGAGCAATGATATTAAACATTATATTGTTAATTTAAATGACAGCGCTTGCACCTGCAGAAAGTTTCAGTTAGAAAAGTTTCCATGTGAGCATGCTATTGCTGCCTCGAGACAACTGGGGAATTCAGCTTAGGGACTATGCTCTTTATATTACAATGCTGATTTTTGGAGAGCATCATACGCTGAAACAATATTTCCTTTGGCAAATGAAGGTGATTGGGATATTCCAGAACATATCAAGTCATATAATATTTTGCCTCAAACCAACATCACCGGCTTGGACGAAAGTGAACTAAATGCATTCCATCAACTGGAGAGTTTGTTAAGCCACGTAAGTGTGGCAGATGCGGTGAAAATGGGCACAACTAGCTTAATTGCAAAAACCAAGTACCGTTAGCTAAAAGAAGATAGGACTAGTTTGCTAATGTGATGCAAGGCTTAACATTTGATGTTGCATGTTTACTTTTGAACAATATATGTTGCATCTTTTGCTCATATGTTAGTCTATGCATCATTTTTTTTTATAACAGGCTTGTCACTTCTATGTTGCATGTGGGGTGTTCCTGATTCAATTCATCGATACTGTGATGTGTTGTCAGTGTGACTTTCCGTGTTGCAAGATTGCTCCATTAATAAGAGACCTGAAAACAGAGAAGTCTGTAAAAAGATCGGTTAATAGACATCTTAACAGACTTTCCCAGTTAATGGGTCTGTCGACATACTCATCAACAAACTCGTATCTTCTGTTATATGGTATGTCGACAGACCTCTACACAAACTGGTTTCGATAGGTATTTACGTGTAGCATTTGATAGCAATTACCCAGGTGCAAAGGGATATACTAAGTTGAACTTAGAAGCCTCACTTTACAAATTTTGTGAGACAAGACGAGGATGACGTACTCAAAAGAGAATAAGATGATAACAAGGCTGCTCTTTAATGGTCACGTGACTTGTTTTCGTACGCTTCTGGTGGTTCAGATTCATTGGTAGTAGTTGTTGACAAGGGAAAGGGTAAGGTTACTAAGGTCGGTAGTGAATGGGAGGAATCCTCCCAGGAAGGGACCTCTTCCTCTAGTGACAAAACTATCAGGAGGATTTGGGACGAGATGGAGGAGGCCGAACTGGCAAATGAGGAGAAAAGCCTGGAGGCCGTCCCTTTAGCTATGCAGATTCAGGCTGGTGTGGCTGGCCCATCAGGTGAGGATGGCGAGTGGCACCGACCACGCCATGTTAGGGGCCTTACAAGTCTTCCTTTTCTTGTAAAGATATTCCCTCTGTTGTCACAGATAAGGAGCTGGCGTATTGGAAACGGAAGCTCCAAATTCTAGATTTCGTACATTTCTTTCCCCCGTACTTTAATGAAAAGGTGGATTGGCCTCCAGAAAGATATGTGGCAGCTAACACAAGGATGTTGGAGGCCGGAGTTTGGTTCTCCCTCACCCTCATCATTGCCAACTTATTGAAGTTGTAGGATTTGTCCCTAGCCAAATTGATCCCAACGGTTGGAGGGCGATCACAACATTCTTCGTGCTATTCTCCTTGAGTGACTACCCAGTTCCTACTATTGACGAACTGAACTACCAGTATGAGTTTAGGGCTTGTAATGGCAAGGGCTCCGGGTGGTTTTATTACATGAAACGGCAACGTCGGAACACTTTGATTACTGACAGACCTGAATCAATCAAGGACTGAAAGGACAGTTGATTCTTTGTAGAGGGCAACTAGGCACCACTGTGTCGACCTGATGAGGGTGGAGTCCCCATATTTTATCATCCTAAACGTAGTAAGTATTAGCTTTGTTATCTAGACCACTTGGTTTTCTAATACTTACCGTTTTCATTTGTCGGTAGGAATCCCACTTCCAGAGACCAGCAAGGAGTATCTAATGTGGGTCAAAAATATTGCCAAACAAGGTGGGTTACACAACTCGTCAAAATTTTTGTTGACCGACGAGCAGCTGTTCCGAGTTGGTCTAACATCTGTGCTCTTCCGATCTGTCCTACCTGCCATTCCCAAAGGTATTCATCTTCAGCTTTTCTGCTCTCCTTCTCCACCTTTCTTTCTTTTTTTATCTCTTTTATTCTATTGCTGCTCCTCGAATTCCTCAAAAGATTCCTATCATTCAGAAGGGGATACCTCACAAGGAGAAACTGACTATCGCTCAAAAGGTGGCAGCTCAGAAAGCCGCTGCCAAGAATAAGGCACCTCCAGCCTCTAGTTCTACAAGTAAGCGGCCGATGGAAGACGAACAAGCCAGTGAGAGCACGGCCCAACATACACAGACGTCTTCTCTGCGCCGTTCTAAAAGCTCCAGGTCTAGGGCTAGTCTTCCAAAGAATACCACTCAAGACCCTTCTCCCCCATGCTCAGAGAATCCCTCGACTCCTCCATTCAAGCCTAACTAGCTCGGCCTTCACCTCACCAGGTCTCAAACTGATGATAAAATAAAGGGCAAATATCTTGAGTGTTACTTGGAATATTATCGAACTTCTTCTCCAACACCTTCCACTGCTAAAAACCTACGAAGTTCAGTTCAATGGGCCATAGAGGTTCCAGTCAGGGCTTGGACTGCAAAGGAGGAGTCTATGGCAATCAACATGTCTATGGAGGACACAATGGCAGCCGGCTTAGCGTACTTGGGCCACGCATTGAACTATCAGCAAAAATCTTTAGTGATGGCTAGGGATAGAGAGAAGGAGCTCAAAAGTCTTAAGGGAAAACTCTCTGAGCTCGACAATGTCTTGAAGAATGAGGCTAAGAAAAGGGGCAAGGCTGAGAGTGAGATCAAGAGGCTCATGGCTAAGGCACTTAGCTGGAAAAGACTGTCGAAATAGAAAAGTTAGCTAGGGAGGGACTCGAGAGGTGTCAAGCTGCCAAACTGGCTAAAAAGACTAAGGAGGCTCAAGCCTCAGCTGTTGAGGAATATAGGGCTTCTACTGACTATAATTCCGACCTTAAGTATACTTATATGGTCATCTTCAATGAAATTATCAACAGCCTCTATAATTCCGACCTCAAGTATACTTATATGGTCATCTTCAATGAAATTATCAACAGCCTCAGCACGGCGAAAATAGATAGGCCAATTGATTTTCTCTACAAAGTGGCTAAGTAAAAGAGATCTCATGGGTTGTAGGACCCCCTGCAGAGAAGAATCCAAAAGCTTAGCTTCTAATTTTTTTTTAAGGATTTTCTGGGTCGTCTTTTTTTTATTATCTTTGCATAACATTTTGTATATTTCAAGCTGTTCTCTTAAGCTCATCATATCATTTTGTAAGAATCTTTTCTTTCAATCAGAATGCTTAGATTTCTGAGTTACTCTGCTAGCATATTTGCTTTAGTTGTACTCATGAGCTTCTAATATGTTCTAATTTGTTACGAGCTGTGTCAGCTCCGAACTGATACACTTTGATCACAGATCCAAATATTTTCACTATACTTTAAACTGGTCAAAATTACAGTCATTTGCCTCTCATAGAAGGTCTATCTAACTTTATACAAAAGGTATTAAGTTCGGATATCAACGAAAATTACAATTTTTTGAATTGCTAATAAACATCTAAATTTACAAAAAGTTGGCTCGTAAGGCTTCAAAACTATGTACTTCTCATAATGGAAATACTTCTTGAGATGTTCGACGTTCCACATATGAGGTAGGGGATCACCATTTAGCGTCTCCAAATAATAGGCTCTGTTCAATAAAATGGCAGACACTTTGTAGGGACCTTCCCAAGTCGGTGCCAATGTACCTGCACTTGTTTCCTTAGTATTCTGGAATGCCCTTCTCAAAACCAAATCACTGACATCAAACATTTGGATCTTCACTTTGGAACTATAATACCGAGCACTCATTTGTTTGTAGGCGGCATTCCTTAATGCAGCAATTTATCTCTTCTCTTCAAGGAGGTCGAGTTCCATTCTTGACAGTTCAGCGTTACTCCTTTCCTAGAAATGTTTCACTCTGAAAGTGGAAAGTTCCATTTCGAATAGCCTCAGCTCCAAAAGCCAGATTGAATGGCGTATCACCAGTGGAAGACCTGGTTGAAGTTTGGTATGACCACAACACAGCTGGCAACTCTTCTACCCACTTTCCTTTCAGTCCCACTATCCTAGTTTTGAGGGTGTGTTTAATCACCTTATTTACAGCCTCTACCTGACCGTTAGTTTTGAGGGGAGAAGTGTTTTTTGATCTTGTATTTCTCACAAAAAGGCCTGAAGTGTTCATTGTCTAACTGTCTTCCATTATCACTGACGATGGAGTGTGGAATTCCAAACCTGTAGATGAGGGATTTCCATACAAAGTTAGTGGTTTTCTGTTCTGTGACTTTTGCCAAAGGTTCAGCATCTGCCCATTTTGTGAAATAATCTACTACAACGATGGCATACCGCACTCCGCCTTTTGCCGTTGGTAGTGGACTGATTAGATCAATTCCCCATTTAGAGAATGGCTATGGACTTATCACTAATGTCAAGTCGGTCAGTGGGCTTCTGAGTAACAGGGCACATCTTTGGCATCTGTCACAGGCCTGAACAAATCTAATAGCGTCTTTTTTTAAGGTGGGCCACTAATATCCCTGCCTGATATCTTGTACACTACGGCTTGCCCCCTAGTGTGATTCCCACATACACCTTGGTGTACCTCCTCTAACAATTGTTGGGCTTCTAGTGAGTTTAAAATTTTAACAAAGGGGCTGAGAAACCTTTCTTGTACAGCTATCCTTGAATCAGCGTGAGGTGGGCCGCCCTGATTCTTAATTTTTTTACCTCTAATGGGTCTTCCGGGAGCATACCCGTTCCAGTTAGTGGTTGATGGAATTCATCTAGTCATCTGGGAAGGATAGCTGCCTTTGGCTGACTAATCAATTCTAGACTAATAGGTGACTGAGCCGAGCTATAGGTACACACTTAAGAGTCTATGCTCCTTCGCTTGTAGCCAACCTGGCCAAGGAATTGGCCTGGGAATTTTCTCTCCTTGAGATTGTTGTCAACTGTATTTCAATGAAGTCCTTGAGTTTGGTAAGAACGAGCTTGTGATAAGATATCATCGATTCTTCTTTTACGTCATAGACACCAAGCACTTGATTCACCACCAGCTGGGAATCACTCATTACTTCTAAGGACTGAACTCCCATGGACTGTGCCATCTCAAAGCCAACAAGTAGGGATTCATACTCGGCCTCATCGTTTGTAGGAGGAAAGTTGAACTGCAAGGCTTGACAACAGTATTGTAGATCAGGGCTGATTAATACACTAATCTTTGTCGAAGACCTATCAACATATATCTTCAAAGGATGAGGATCTTTTACCTTCTCTTCAATATGAGGCATAAATTCTACCACAAAATTTGCCAGGGCTTGCCACTTTGTGGCCTGGTGAGGGAAAAATTGCAAATCATATTGCCCCAATTCTATTGCCCATTTCACCAATCTGCCTGACATCTCAGGTCAGTGGAATACCTACCTTAGAGAGTCGCTCGTTAATACTTGGATGGTGTGCTCTAAAAATAAGGCCGAAGCCTTCTCGAAGCTACAAGCAAGGAGAATGCCAGCTTCTCCATTAGCGAATATCGAAGTTCTGCATCATGAAGAGCTTGATTGACATAGCAGAAGGGGTGCTAGACTCTGACCTGATCAAAACTACACTCACTGCTGTTAACGATATTGCCAAGTAAACAAATAGGGTTTCTCCATGAACAGGTTTTGACAGAATTGTGGGTGAGGGCAATTGTTCCTTTAAGGTTTGAATAGTTTTTTCACACTCTAAAGTCCACTCAAATTTCTTAGCTATTTTGATGGCTTCGAGGAAAGGTCTACATTTATCTATTGCTTTTGAGATAAACCTATTGAGGGCAGCCAGCTGACCTTTTAGGCTTTGTACTTCTTTTACCATGTTGAGAGATCGCATCTGCAAAAGTGCTTGTATCTTATCAAGGTTCGCTTAAATACCTCTCTAGCTAACCATATATCCCAAGAATTTCCCGGAGCATACACTAAATGCGCAATTTTTTGGATTTAATTTCATTCTGTAGGTCCAAAGTATATTGAAAACTTCCTTCAAATGTTGTAGATGACCGGTTGCTTCAATGCTCTTTACCATCATGTCATCCACATAAACTTCCATACTTTTACCAATCAGGTCGTGAAACATCAGGTTAACTAGCCGTTGTTAGGTTGCACCTGCATTTTTCGACCCAAACGACATTATTTTATAACAATACAATACTCTATATGTGAACAACGATGTGTGTTCCTCATCTTTCAGAGCCATGGGAATTTGGTTATATCCAGAGTACGCATCTATGAAAGTCATCAGTTCGTGCTCGGCCATCGTATCAACCATCTGGTCAATATAGGGAAGGGGAAAACTATCCATGGAATAGCCTCTACTCAGATTGGTAAAATCAATGCAAAGCCTCTATATTCCATTGGCTTTAAGAGCTAAGACAGGGTTGGCTACCCATTTAGGGTACAGGGCCTCTCTGATAAATCCATTACTTAGCAGCCTGGCAACTTCCCTCGCTAAGGCTTCAGATCCTTCCTGCCCTAGCCTGCGTCTTTTCTGCCTAACCAGTTTGGCACATGGATTTATGTGGAGCTGGTGACATAATACCGCTAGGTCACTTCCTTCCATATCTAAGTGGGTCCATGCGAATATATCCAAGTTCGCTTTGAGGAAGTGTATCAATTCTACTCTCAATGGCTCCTAAAGTTCTCTACCAACATGGATTTCCAGTTCAGGTCAGTCATCTGAGAGCCAGATAGTTTCCAATTCACCTTCCATATCCAAGGTCTTCCTCTTTCGACTGGCACATAGATCTTCTCCAACTTCATATCCGCTATGACAAAACAATGTATTAACCTGTGGGGTTTGATGCCACGGTCACATTCCCTAGCTATCTGTTGGTTACCATGCATTACTGCTGGCCCATATGGTGTTGGAAACTTGAGGCAGAGATGATAGATTGAGACAGCAGCTCTGGTTTCCTATAGGATGGGTCTCCTAAGGATTGCATTGTAATTAGATTGAATATTTACCACCATAAAATCAGTTAGGAATCGCTTGATTCTGGAGAAGACCCCCATCTAAACAATCAAAGGAATTTGACCTAATGGGTATACAGAATCACCTGTGAAACCCTGAATGTTGTTGGACGATGGGTCAGTTAACTTAAATGGAATCCAATTTGTGTAAGCGAAACTCCCTGTGTCAACCAGTACTTGATGGACTTCATAACCTTCAACATTCATGGTTATAACAGGGGGTCATCATGAGGTTGTAGCACCCCCTGGCATCCTCCTTTAAGAAGGAAAAAGAGTTTTCTGGGAGGTCGGTTGTCTCAGAGACATCACATGCCTGATAGCTATTCCTCGCTTGCCTCAAAGTTGGCGATGCCATCTCCGTGAATGCAGATTATTCGAGTTCATATTTATCAAGTTGTGGATATCTGCCCCACTACCTCGGC
>CAVNYN010232895.1:0-22280 GCA_963692815.1 Nyctanthes arbor-tristis
GGGGGGTTCCTCTTCCGATCTGGAAGATGAATCTTGAAGTAGTGAATACGGCTGTAGACAATTGCTGTTCCTTTCTATGGTTTAACAAAACTTATGCTAAGTGTGGTGCAAAATGAGTTCAGTTGAATGTATCTGGGAACAATTTATCCATATAATCTGAGAGGAAATACAAGTCCATTTTCAGTGAAGCAGATAGGCTTTAAAACATACCGATGGTCAAAAACAAAATTCTTCCCTTTGAAAAAGCCACCATCAGGAAATTGTTCCAAGTATCTCTGAATCCCACCATATAGCTGAATAACACCAACATTTGCAACGAGCATCAGCCAATTTATCCTTGGGGAAACTTTTTGACTTGAAAGAGTTGCAAAAAATTTATCCAAAGCAGAGAAGACAGTAAATACTGGATACACAAATAAGACATGGGACTAGAACTAGTTTCAAAGTCTCCATGACTTCCCGTTCAAGCAAGAACTCATAAGGCAACCACCCAAAGGCTTAATTAACAACAAATTTTTCCTTGTAAAGGACTGCATTTTGATCTTGAAAACAATACTACCAAGGTTTCATTGAGTTAAACTTTAGATTCGTGCCATCTTCAAGTTTTATTTAAATAACAACAATAACAATAAGAATAATAATAATAATAATAATAACTATTGATATGTGTTTGAGGCTTATTGAGTTTCAAGTTTAGTGTCATTAACTTTAGGTTTCTAGAGCTGAGCTTAAACAAATTGACAGGAGTAATGCCAAAAAACCTTTAACAGGAGTAATGCCAAAAAACCTTTAAACAGTTCAGTTCACATATGAAATAACTTGCCATTGTACAGACAAAAACAAGCTTCTTGAGAAAATATGTTCGCTATAGTGATTAAAAAAGGATGGCTATTCATTTACATCCAGGATATGAATAGAAAACAGACTTTTGTAATATTTGAAAATTAAGCATGGCTAGCAGATAGAATTAACTTGTAAGTTTACATTTAAGGATGCTCATAAAGTATACTAAGAGGAAAAAGAAAATCTTAAGGTGAAAATGCATAAGAAATCAAGATATAGTCTTTCAAAGGAGAATCACCTAAAATATGATGCTAATATGGATCTCTCTCTTTGATATCAAAATATCATTATATTATGAAAAATAGTTTAATTGATCTTCTTTCTCACGATGTTAAGTAGTGCACAAGTAATTTACTAGAAGGAAATATAATATCAGAAAACAATAAAAGAAATCAGTACTCAGTGATTAGAGGAAGAACAGTCGTCATCAAATGTCAGCATCAGTCATCTTATCACGAACTAATTGTTTTATCACTGACTCAACATAATAGAGATATAGAACACTCAAAATAGTCATATCTCAATTCTCAAAAAAGCTTACCTGAAACACATTTTCAAAGCCAGCTCCTTTGGACCTGATATAGGCTGATGCCATCTCACATCTAATTCCTCCAGTACAGTACCTATAATTGCAAAGAAACCAAAAATGAGTTGCAAAAAAATACGCAATTGCATTGGTAAGTCCTTCAATTGCAATCTTAAGAAATTCTAAATGGCTTCGTTAGTTTCCTTCATGAGGATAAAGTATTGCAGGAAAGCACAAGAGAAGACCACATAAGCTAGTAAACGGCAACAGATTATGTAAAGTCAGTTAAGTTTCAGCTGGTCCAATAACAGACAGGAAATAAAAGAATGACTATCAGCTGGTCCAATAACAGACAGGAAACAAAAGAATGACCATAAAAAAGCTCTGACAATCGAATACCAAAATCGATCATTAGCTCAAGAAATTAACAGTCTACACAATGCAGAATCGTATTCAATATCTTGACTTGGTTCTATCAATTGCATAACCCATGTACCCCTCTTATCGACTAAAACTAAAATATAAACAAGAAACTGAATTATTATAGTACTGCCAGAAATTTAGATTCGAGTGAGAGAGGGTCAGGGTTCCATTGACATGGTTTCAGATAAGGACTCACATAAGGATATTGTTTCCTTGCAATTGCTCAGAGTTTCTATCTATCCATGAAGGCAAGTCACTATATTGCCTTATTTCTGGATCTAATGTTTCCAAATTTGGAACTTGGAACTTTCCGATTCTTGTCTCATACAAATTCCTTGCATCTACCAGTACTGTTTTTTTGTCAGAACCAAAACTCTCCGTTTCTTGAGATTGCCCTGGAAAAGAACATAAAATTAAGAGGTAGTCTACCTCATTTCCACCATCAAGAACCAGCACCATAAATCACAGACAAATGCACACAGAAGTGTAACATCCAACATATACTTGCAGACTGTCAAACATAACAAAAAGGTAAAGCTTGGAGCTTTCAGAAATCAATGCCCTTTTGTGTAAAAGAAAGGGCAAATTCTCCTGGGCAGACTTGGCTTAAAAATTACATGCAGAGGCCATACTACATGCAGCCAATAGCATATGACTCCAAAGTGCAGACGGAAATCATGAACAATAGAAAGTGTCTGATTACACAAGAGAAGAGAACTTACCAGCATTCTCAAGCAGGGAGTGGAATTCAGCTGCAGTGAGATGCCTTCCAGCATTTGAAATTTCTGGAGACTTTTGAAGCGGGTGAGCACTTAATGATACCAATTCCTATGTGTAAAATGAAAATCCAGTTCCAGTCAAACGCTGAATATATATCAAATGACTATAAATCAGCAAGGTAGCTAGAAAAACAGATTCTTGATTTAAAATTGGGGACAAACAAAGCAACTCCGTGATAAATTATCCTCCAGTCAAGCATAAGTAAATCCATTTAAAATGACCACAAATACGTCATGTCACATTTTCTCAAAATGCTATTATACAACTTCAAAAGTCTTCTCGGTAGAATTTTTCAGCAAACACCATGATCATTAATATACAGGTAGACACAGGTTCCAACTGAAAAAGGCTGCAAATAATAGTACTTATATTTCATAGAACCTTTACAATCCGGATAGACAGAGAGGTGAATCCACATTCCTTAGCAACTTTATCATTCAAAGGCTCGTGGCAAGCTGCAAGCTTGAAATCCGTCCCTTCAAACAATGAAATCGACTTCAATGCTTCAATATGCTTCTCCAATGCCGTTAACTTTCCACCAACCTGATCACCAAAAAATGAAAAGCAATCCAACCGTGTCAGATAAGAACTGAAGCCCATAGCAAAATAATGATATTCTGCAAAGGTAAATACTTTATTATCAAGTTAAAAACCAAAAATAAATAAATAAAGAGGGAACAAAACTTGCAGTAACATTAACGCCGAGGGAGGAAAGACGGACGCGGCCAAGGAGTGAGAGAGAGCTGCAATTAGAGTGATAGAAATCGGAAAGGTTCTGAATATCAGAAATTGTAGTGTACTTGTAGTACAATAAAACGCCATACTCTTGTTCTTTTATTTCATTCGCCATGGGTGATTCTCAAGTTCTTCACACATAGGCTAGCTTTAAACCCTAGCCGTCCTCATCCAACTTCAGAGAGGAAGGTAATGTTAGTCGATTGGGCCGTGTTTGGCATAGCTCAAAAACCATTTATTTAGTACTCTATTTATTTTATTCTGTTTTGACTTTTTTAAGAGACAAACCATTTGATTGGTTGGTTTCAAAAAAAATAAAAAATAAACAATTTTTTTTTATTTTTTCTGGTTTGGACAAATGGCGTAATAGGTGGAAAATGTATTGAAATTTATTTTTGATGGAAATTATTTCCCGTCCCCATGAGAATTCGTTTTCCATGAGGTTGGAAATAATTACTTTGGATAATTTGCACAAAATATCGTGCAATTCACATACATTGCAAACAATGATCCCCACCGTTTAGATCATGGCAATTTTGCCCCAAGTTTCACCTTTTCTTGTAAATTGGTCTGCGCTTTGCAATTCCAAATATTTTACAGTCAAAGTGATCACCTAGTGATATTTGATAGCTACATAATGTCTTATGTTTGTTTCTTTTCATGCCTTTTTCTGAACTTTAATTTCTATTTTCAATTACATAGCATATATTTCAATCAAATCAAACATATGATTGATTTGAGTTGATATGCATTTGTGAATGAGGATAATTGTGTGGCTATATTTTGCAAATAGCTAATAGTGTAGGCTCTCAGTCAGGAAAACATAGAAGCCTAGAAATTGGTTCTTGAGATTTGAAGAATTTGGATATGTGGTTCGAATTTATGATGTATTAGTTTTTGTGGATTATTACTGTTGGTCTCGATTGATTTTTGTGATTGCAATGATGTCTAGACCGGTTTAGAGTAGAGGGGCTTTTGTGCAATCTTTGAAATTGCACAAGAAGGCCACTTATTTTTTTAGAATTAAAAGGAATATCCATGAAGTTTTTTTGATTGATTGATTTGTTTCTTTTGGTACCTATAGGCTATGGTGAAGAATACAAGCGATGTAAAGTTCTCCAAGACAAATTTGACAGTCACTTTTTCTAAATTCATAATTATAATTCACTAGAAACCACCACGTGATAGCGTGAAAGTAATGCCTTGTAGCTAGTTCTTCCTCAAGGAAGTCACAAACATGCATAAACTTTGTAAATTGTAATTTTCATTTGGATCTAGAAATTGGGCTATGTTAAATTAAATTATCCAGGGAAATCAATGGCATGGTTGGAAGGGGCGGTAAGACACGCACAATATGTTAAGAGTCATGTTACTTTCCCTTGTCACCTTACTCACCGGGTAACTTGGTCCATAAAAATTATAAAACAAAAGTTAGGCAAAAAGACATATACACCTCAATAAAGATAGCGTAAGAAGACCTACACGACGCTCTTCCGATCTCAATAAGTAAACAAACAAGGGAAATTAGCATTATTCATATGTTAATCTAACATCTTGAAGGTGGAAAGATCGATGGAGAATTCAAGGACGGACAATACTCTCAGTCTCAGGAGTACATTAAATTCTGACGTCGAATTGCCATCCTTAATTATATAAATTTGTATTTGTACAACAAAACTAACATATAGTAATTAGGAAGAAAAACTAAAAATTCAAAATTCAACCAATTATTAGTATTACAAAGTAATACTCATAGGCAAACATTAACGCATCAGTTTCACTAGCATTCATGACAGCAACATGTTGCGCCATCACAAAGGTTGGGACGAGAGCACGAAAATCCCAGACAAAGATCACTGCAAATTTCAAGGCATTCCTTTGGTGATGAGGCAACCACACCCATCTCTCGACAATCTGGACTTTTTCCTTCCACTCTACCTGTATATATATATACACACACACACACACGTCAAAATAACAAACTTGTGCTCTTCCGATCTTATGTACATAATAATTAATTTGTAGGCTTTTAACGCACATTAGTGTCCTTGAGCCCAGAAATTTGAGAAAAAAAAATGGAGAAAAGAAAATACACTATTAGTTAGTGTCAAAAGATTTAATTGCCAGGGGAGAGAACTGCAGAGAGAACCAAAAGAGTGAGAACAAATATCATATAGTTTTTCGTGTTTGATAACTTTCTGGGGTTAATTTGTTTATGAATGTGAAGTGCAACTAGTTGATTTTGTGATGAAAGATTGCATTCATCTTATTCCTAACATATAAATATATATATATATATATATATATTGAAGTGTGATGTGAATAGGTACTACAGCTGTTTTTGTGCCCAAATGAACCAGCATTTATTTTCTTCTTTTTTTTTTTTTGCACCATAAAGACGTTACCACAATTAATTTTCCATAAATTATAATAATATATATAGCTATAATAATAGGAATCAAATTAAATGGGTATTTAAAAGATGAATCTCCAAATAGGATTTCGCAAATAATTAACTAAAATTTTAGGAAAGTAATCAAAGCATAATAATAACTTGAAATAACTGATTTCTGTAAATGTCATTTCATTTTATGGAGTTGTTAATGTTTTACTCTATATATATATAATATATATATATATAATTAGGGTAGTGTTGCAAATATTTTTATTTCTAATTTATCATGATATGTAGCAATTCAAAGGGTAGATGGTGAGTGGACATGAGATGGAGTGGACATTTAACACTATCCAAATAATAATTTTTTTTGATACATTGGAGAGATATAGGGGAGGAACAAGTGTGGTTCAAACTCAAGACCTCCTGTCTGAAACGTGAGAAACCTAACCTCTATAGCATTTGTTCAAACCACTTATCCAAATAATAATTGATATATATATATATATAAGTGATAAACAGATTTGGCAGTATAGAAGCGATGGTAGATATATATCGGGTAAAATCAGGGTATCGTATGCTTATGGATGCAAAGGAAAGCTTTGTGTCAATGATCGAGCAAGGACCATGGCGAAAAATCTGGAGGATGAATGTATCGCCGAAGATGAGGACTTTTATTTGGAGAGTGTGTCATGAGTGCCTGCCAACGAGAAGCAGATTGATGGATAGAGGAGTACAAGGAAGATGGATTCAAGCATGCGGCAGCCCGTTGCAATGCAGATGTATGGAGAGGGTTGGAGGAGGCCTGTTCAAATATCACCTTTGAGGTCGATGCTAAGAAGCTAGAAGAGGATGACTTTTCAGAATTTGGCAGCATTGCAAAGGATTGCAAAATTCTCTTGACTACCGGCCACAATTTCAATGTAATACACACCAAACAAGAGGCCAATGCGTCGCCCACAAGCTTGCTAGGCGTGCTCGTTCCTATAGTAGTCTATATATCATGTTTGTCCCGGAGGATTGGATGATACGATTACTTGACAAGGATGTATCGAATATTCTTTCCATTAATGAGAATTAAGCTTTTTCCTTCACAAAAAAAAAAAATGCAATTTTGTTTAAATATTATTCTGTTTTTTTGTATTATGATATTTTCAGCCTTTAAATGGATTTGTATAACTTTAATCATTCATAAATCATGTTTTTTGGGAACCTATGAAATTTGTTTCCTATTCTCCACCCAAAAATGAAATTCGTTTCCTATTATAAATTGATGCAATCATAAACTCTGCTTGAAACTTTACTTTTATTTATACAACAATACATCATGAGACAATGAAAAAGACAACAAAATTTGGCCAACCAAACTACATTCACAAGAACACCGAGATGATGTAATCCTGCAGCAGTAGTTCAGTTTTTCTCAATTACAAAATGTATCAATAAATCATACTCATATTAACGTCACATTCTCTATAAGAGCCACTTTTTAAAACCTCCTGAAAGTTTTGTAACAAAACTTCCCAACTCACGTGGCAGGTATGAATGCACGACACGTGTATTTAAAATATACATAGCGTGGATAAAATATACGTAACGTACATCCACACACGCCACACCGGATGAGGGGTTTTTGAAAGTTTTCCTTCTCTATAAATAATAATTTTTCACAATTTCTTATACTCTCTCTCCACTTTTCACTACACATTTAAAAAAACAAAATCACTTTTCACCCTAAAGCTAAAAATCTAACTACCAAGAACAAGGTAATAGCGTGCCATAATTGAAAATTGTGATTATCTTTATTGTTGTATATTATGAGATAGTTGTACAAAATTATTTTTCAATGAATGCTTGCATAATCTATAAACGGAGCAATGCTATTACAAGATTATCATATTTTGTCTTATTGGTAAAATAAAAAACGACATATGAAATCATGATATTTAATTTATTATTAAATTGTGGCCATTGATTATATGTTGATTATTAATTGATTACGATAGTTTTCAAATACCATAATTTTTTTCCCCATAAATGAAACAAATAAAAATGATACACGTGAAGCTCCTTGCCCCGTTCCCATGTAAACGTGACAGTTCAATACTGAAGTGACGTGCAAGTGACTTCAGTAATTTAACAAATGAACATGTGTCTATTGCAATTTAAACACTTGTGTTTGGATTAAGAAGAATTGTCAGTTATTAAAGAATTGAAATATTTGAGTTATTTCCTACCGACATCAAATATTAAAGTGATCAGATCTACAGAACACGAACTATTTAAATTGGACAAATTATTTTTGTTTGCGTATTATTTTGTGAGATCTGCAAATACTACATATCAATAGTTTAAATAAGTGTTGTACTGATTAGATACTCATGTTTTAGATAAGAAATCTCGAGTTCTCTATTCCCCTTATTTCCCTCTTGTATTTAAAAAAGAAAAAAAAAGAAAAAGCTCATATTCATTTATTTGATTTTTATATCAAAGTAAACTAGAATAGAAGGTTGAAATTAGTTAAAGATTAGGAAACCGGGGTAGCGTGATGTCCCTCACCAGTCACCACCATCTTTTGTCCTAAGGCATTGTAAAATTGATCGATCAGTGCCATATATATGACACTCTATAGGCACATCATATGGTTGTGATTTCTCAAATGATGTGTCTAGATACACGCTATATGATTATATGATGTCATATGATGTCATATGTATGGCGCCCGAATGAGACTCAATTTTATAGGATAACTATATTATATCTACCATAAGTGTATCTTCACATTGAATTTGATCAAGTATCAAATATCTTGTGTCATTACTGTACAAGATAGATGTTGTGATATAATATAGAGCTTGTTTGATGCTCTTTTTTTTTTTCAAAATTGAGAGAATTTATAATGAGGAGAGAGAGAATGTGTATTGGGAATATAAAAATATGTAAAATATATAGTTGTAATTAAATAGTATTAAAATCAAATGTCAAATCAGTGATAGGTAAAATTATAAAGAGAAATAAAGAGCATCAACCAAGCTCTTAAATATGATTTCGTGTCTCTGACATCATTCCTTGCTACTTGAAACCTATATTAAGCATGCATCTCCAACCGTGCTCCAAAATGAAGTAAAATTCTATTTTAGAGCACGGATTTTGCTCTAAGCGCACGGTATTTTGGAGGCTTCTAAATATGGCGCGCCACTGTAGATATACAAGTGGGAAAAGGCATTTCCCTTTAATTATTGGAATGCCATTTCCCCTTTTTTTTTTAAAGTTTTTGTTTATTATATTTAGCTATTTCCTTTGATGTTTTTTCTTTTTTTTTTAATTTTCACATCAATTCTTTTTTTTTTGGTGTTTTGTGTTGGTTTCATTGTTTTAATTTAGTATTATTTCAAAACCATTATTATTTATTTAGTCAAAATTATTTTGCCTAATTCAGTTCTTGTCAGCGTATTATTTTTTAGAAAATGAAAGAAATTAATTTACTAGATCATAAACACAAAGAAGATATATTAGATAAAACATTATTAGTACAATGGAAGCAACTTATAACATTGTAACAACAATATAAAAAAATAAACAACACACAAACTACGTACCGGATAAACAACATACAAACTACACATTGAAAAATAAACAACACAAACTGCATATTGTATAACTTTTATTTTTGAGTTTATCTTGTGATCTAGTGTCTAAATGAATGTATTACTTGCATGCAAGTCGTATAAAATATTTCTTTAACTGTGTTCGGTTATTAATATTATGTGTAATTATTAATTTTTTATAATATGATACTAGTTTAATTTTAAAGAAAATAGAAAAAATGGTTATAAAGAATATATAGAGTATATGAGTTGGATAAGTTTTTTAAAATCGAGGTTATTGTATTGTATTTTAGAGTACTAATACTGTAAAATAGAGTACGAGGTCGGAGATGGCCTTAGATGACAAGTTATGACAAAATTTTGAGACAAAAAGAGTTAACAATGTCACATAAAAATACCATTTTGCAAACACTATTTGCTCCTGTTTTAGAAAAATCTTTTTTTTTTTTTTTTACCATTTGAAAATTAAAAAAAATTAAAAAGTAGTCAAGTTTTGACTACTTTTTTAACTATCTTCTAACTACATCACTAGTATCATGTGGCATAATGTCTAACAAACCATAAGGTTCATAACTTATATTCTTACACTGTTTTGTATCGCGTATCAGTGACTCAAAACCATTTCTCACACTATTGAGTCTCATTCTAGCACCCTATACAGTCGCAGCACGGTACATGGGAAATTGCAACTATGTACATGGCATGCACAAATGTTGATTTTCAAACAGCAAAATTGACTACGAATTTTTCAAAAGGGAATTTGGTGGGAAATGCATTACCTGCTCACTTTGAAAATTTCTTTCATGAAACAAAATAAAAGAAAAATTATGTGGGAGAGACCTTGACGTTCTCACGTTACATATTTTATTTTATCTTAATTTCTAATGAAGTTGAGCAACTCACGCGGTCAAAATTAAATAAAGAGGTTATTCCAAAATTTCCAAATAAATAAATAAAAGATGTTGCTCAGGACTTGAAAACCACAATTGAATTGATTAGACCACAATTAATTGTACTTCAAAATATATATAACCTAAACATAAGTGAAGTAAAACATGAATTTTGTTATGACTACTAATTAGTTTCATTCTCTTCTTAGACATCTGGTTGTATTATACCGCTGACATTAGATCAAATTTAAACTATTAACGATAAAATATTTTATCGTGGTGAAAGATCCCGTCTCCTCGGTCTAGTCGTGAATTGTGGGGCTGAGTGGACTAGAGTATTCATGTGTTTCATCATTCATGTCTATTCATTTTTTTATATTATTAATTGATTTTTATATATTTCTTAAATATCTCCTAAATAATAAAACAAAAAATAGATAAAATTCGGGATCTTTTGAATGTGTAATTGATTTTACCAATTTCTATTTTAGAATTGAAATCAAACGCGAATTGAGAGATCTTTAGAAGTTTAGGCAAACAAGTCAGAGCCAGCGATATTTGAAAACTATCTCATTTACAAGACCATCGAACGGCCAGCTTTTAACAAGAGTGGGACCATCTCGAATCGACCAAACCATTCTACGGCCCAGATTAGATCGGAAGAGCGTCGTGTATCGTCCCAAATCTCTTTCCGCAACCTGCACCAAATTTACGTAAAAATTAAAACCCTCCTCCACACACGCTCCTTTCATTTCATATATATCAATCGCAGAACCCACAAAAGCACGCAGAAAATCTCCGACATGTCGAGAAGCCCGTCGACGTCAGCCTTCCGATGGCTTGACGTTAGCTTCTCGCTGCCGACGTCGTTCTTCAGATGGCCGAGGCTGTTCACCTCGTACTTCACGCCAAATTGGAGCCACAGCCTTAACCTTAGCAGTTTCGGCAGCTTCGAGCCCCGGCGGTTGGCGGCGCTCGTGCGGTTGCCGGAATTCGATTTCTCCTTCTCCATTGTGGACACCGTCATCTGGTCCATCATTTCCGCTGTCGAGTCCGTCGCCCTCGTCTCCTTCCTCTGTTTCTTCTTCGTCTTCTGCGGCTGCACCATATGACATATGATGCCTAATAACCCTGCTATTAACTTCGGTATGCAAAGAATTACTTGAATAGGTTATCGCGATTTCTCTCTAGTTTATGATTTTGCTTTAAGCGTTTATGGAATCTTCAATTTCCGGTTCCCCACGGTGGCGCCGATTTGATGGATCATCATATGATTCTGCACGCGATTAAGCGCGTGAAATCTGGTGGTTTCTCCACAGAGCTGCAGCCCATCCTGTGCCGCCTCTTGACTACTGGAGACTGAGGGTAATTTTGTCTTTTCCGACATTTTCAGTTTTATGTTTACATATCGTGTTTCCACTTTCCCCTTAGTTTCCCGGTATGTAGAAAGATAAAAGGCAGGGAGAGGGTAGTGTTATTGGTATTTTTATGTATTTTTTTTGAATCATTAGTATTTTTATTATTAATTAATGCTAAAAAATCTTTCCATATTTTGGGAGTTTGTAAATGGATGAATTTTCATATTAAATTAAATGGCATAATAATAATAATTAGTGTAAAGAGATTTTATTTTATATACGAAAATGTTATAGATTTGAACCGCATCACGATCTCTTCCTCTGCTCACCATGTGTGGGTGATTCTCTTCTCTTCTTGGTTGTTCTATATTGTTTAATTTATGGTTCACCATATTGCGGTGCAATGAAGGCAAAGGAGTTATAGATTTTAATAGGATTTTAAAATTTATAGTTATAAATGAGCAGATGTCAAAAAAGTGATAAATGAAATTGTAAAGATAATTGATAAAGAGAATCAAACAAAAAGTTTCAACTTTTTACTTGTTTTGAGTTGAGAGATCACAAAGATTAACAAAGTGTTTAGCAACTTTGATTACAATAACTTTTGATTATAATTTGTCATACAGTATTATTTCATTAGTTTTATTTTTAAAAAAAATTAAAAAGTAAAAGTTAAGCTGTAATTTTTTACTTTTTATAAAAAATAATTAATAAAATGATACCACGTAATAAATTATAATCCACCCAAATAAGTATATAATTGCCAAACACTTTGCAAATACATTATATATATATATATATATTACAATTGAAATGATGGCGCATAATCAGGCGGGAACGGGGCATCTAAAATGGGTAACGCCTTTTAAAAAACGTTACGGTCGCTGTCTCCTCTAATCCTGAGGATTCTTCTCTCTCCACTCATTCAGATTTGGACCCCGCCTAATCGGAATTTCAACTTGCACTTGACTTGTTTGTCATCGATTACAATTTTTGAAACATGTGGAATAAGGAACAAGGATAACAACTGTAAGTGTTAGGCTCAAGTCCAGCTCAAACTCTTCAAGTACGAGAATTCTTTACCGTCAAAATTTCATTAGTGTTACGTTCTCATTTCTACAAATTCAATTGTAGTTGAAGTTCATTTACCAATTTAAATTTAAAATAAAATAAAAGTTGATAACTAAAATGAACATATTATAAGCTCATTAAGTTGGCTGACTAACCTAAATACTTCCATACATAAAGTCTGTAATTGTATAAGCCACGATCTAGAGATATGGTTGGTCGAACGTCATCTCAAATGCATAAAATTTGGGAATTGGTTGAGAAGTGAAGATGACTTGAGTTATCAAACATGTATTGGATGGATTGATATATGGACGGACAGCAACTTCAAAACAACAAATTATCTAAGCTCAAACTTCCTAAAAGGTTCTACAAACAACAATGAAGATTCAATTGCTCTTCCAACCCATCCCTAGCAGAATCGAAAGTACAAATCCAATTAAATAGAGTTCCACTTCCGCACAACATAGCATGGCCATGGAGGGATTGGTGCAGTGCACCAGCATTTAATAATCTATTAAGCAATATTTATTGATGTCGCCTAAGCTTTGGATCCGAAGATGGGCAAACTTGATGGACTCGCAGCGGCCATTCAATTGTCTTGCATGAATTGGTTAGTTGGAATTTAATTATAGTTATCATTGATCTTCATTATGCCATGTGAACCATCGATAGATATTGAATATAGAAATATGAGTCCAGAGATATATAAATCGGCTAGACTTCAAGCCTCCATAAAAGGGGTCCTTATCTTTATATAATTTAATCAAAGATAAAATACATTTTTTTATTGTGTAACGTTGTTTTTGAATTCAAGAACAACGTAAAATTGCAATCCTGAGAAGAAAAAATGATTTTAGAAAGGTCTCTCCGTAACATATTCCTTAGATTAGTTTTGAGAAGTGATCCTCTGAAAAGTAGTAATATTTTAACAATGTCTAATACTTGTGAACCAAGTTCAGAGTCATAATGAACCCTACCATAAGAGCATCTCCAATAGCGGGTCTGTCAAACAAAAATTCATCCATGTGGCATTGAGAAAATAATATACTAATCCATGTGGCCCAAAAAGTCTTCAAACACGGTCTGGATGTGGACCCTGGTTTAAGCACTTGGCAATTAATATTTTAATGTTTGAGTCATTCTCTCTCTCCCACTTTCTCAATCCTCCAAACCGCAGTCTGCCAATTTTTTTCTCTCTCCTGCAAATTACTACTGTTCACCCCCTTGACAGACGGAACGCATTGGAGATGCTCTAAAAGAGAGTAACATTTATCACATTTCTATGTAAAGTATATTATGATTGTGAACACTTTAATTTCATTTTGTATAATTGCCACATTCTTGTAACACTTAATTTTGACTAGCAGCTGACAATGAGCTTAAAATTAAACATTGCTACAAGTAATAATTCATTAAATGATCTAATTCTATACATAGCATTCTAAATTGATAGTTTTTGACTTTTGTCCACACTTCATTACTTTTATCATCATTGGCAAGATCGACTTACCATATGTGTTCATTTTATACATTGAGAGTTTTTGAATATATCAAGACGATGTGAGATGTTCCAATACCCCTCCCAGAAATTAGAATCGCAAATATGTTAAGAGTTACAAACCCGACACTCAGTCGTGCCATAGCCAACTTTGTTCCCTTGTCAAAAGCTATAAGCCTATACTCATCACTAAGGTTTATTTTACTTTATCTACATGACAATATTAGAGTAAAGATGTTGCCCTTGCTATCTAGCAGGGGCAATAAGACTTTCGTCACCGCGTGACAATGCTATAATACAAATAGAGACACTAAATCGAGAATCTATGTAATGTGTTTTAGTTTGACATTGAAGTTTTGGACCATCTTTGCTTTGCCAAAACTGCCACTAGGTTTTTGTACATCTCTGTGGCTAAAATTTGTCCATTTATTGTTTTCTCTCTTTATTATGTATTATTTTATTTTATCTTCTTGTTGGTTCCATAACCTGGCAGGCTAGCTGCTGAAAGCTATGTACATTATTTTGTGCAGAAGAGTTCTTCTTTTCTCTATGTACATTTATTTGTTGGCTTGTTCAGGAGTAGTAGTGGATATTAGTATCATTTTTTGTTGGGGGCAGATGACAACTGAACAGATCGGAATCTTGAGAGTTTCTGTTGTTAGGGACCACGAAGGTGGAAAAATGAAATGTTGAAGATAACGTTATCAAGAAATAAAAGTTAGAGATGAGAGTCGAAACTCACAATATGTTGTAAGAATGATGTTTTCCACAGTGAAAGGTTAAATTCCAGATGGAATTGCTAGCCCCAAGATGATAATAATCCACCAAAGCTGTTGTTTTACCCTGTCGTTGTCGATTCTCATCAGGAGGGTTGAGGTAGGTTGACAGTCTTTGTCGAAAAATCTTATAACATAAATTCTATCGTAAAAAGACGATAAGTTCCTGAAATCCCACGAAAAGGCCGCGGTATTTAAAATTATGTTGCAGTCTGGGAACTGCAACAAAGGCCAGTTCTCTAAGTTTATGGCAATACATTCTCATTAACATCTTCTAAATACTTTTCACGATATGATGGCTAGAAATATTTTCAAACTCAAAGCTCCTTTGCTTTGGTTTAGGTTCCTCCTCAAAAGCCTTTGTAATGCACATTTTCTACATAGCAAAACCAGTTATTCCCAAGAATCCGAATCCAAATTTCAAAAGATTGCTTGTTTTTCTCATAAAGAAGATGACCATTTGAATGCAACTTTGGTGTTTCAAATGGAGGAAGCACTTCTAAAATCATCGTCTCTATTTCCTTACTTCATGCTGGTGGCATTTGAAGCCGGAGGCCTCATTCGTGCTCTGGTCCTTTTAATTTCCTATCCGCTGGTTTGCTTATTTAGCGAGGAATTAGGGATGAAGCTGATGATTTTCATATGTTTTTGTGGGATAAAGAAAGAAAATTTTCTAATCGGAAGATCTGTTCTGCCCAAGTTCTTTCTTGAAGATGTTGGATATGAAGGCTTCCAAGTTGTCATGAGGTACAAGAAAAAGGTAGCAGTGAGTGATCTGCCTAATGTGATGGTTGAAGGATTCTTAAGGGATTTTATGGATGTAAATGCTGTTATTGGAAGAGACTTGAAAGTAGTTTTCGGTTATTTTGTGGGCTTAATGGAGGAAAAGAGAGACAAAAATACTTTTATGAATGAGAAAAACATTGGAGAGGAAAACATGAATCCTTTGCTAGTTGGATTTTGTTCTGCCAACCAGTCTCACAATCAGCAGATCTTTTCTGACCATTGCAAGGTTTGTAGTATTCCTAAGATTTCCATGTTTTACATGTTCTTTTTCTGAAATTCCAATGAATGAGAATGATCTCATGTTTTGCATTGTAACAGGAGGTCTATCTGGTAACTGCAGAAGAGAAGAAGAGGTGGCAAATGCTTCCTAGGGAAAATTATCCGAAGCCATTGATCTTCCATGACGGAAGATTGGCATTTAGGCCGACATATTCTGCTGCATTGGCTATGCTCGTATGGTTACCGTTTGGTTTTCTCCTTAGCATCATTAGGCTGTTCGCTGCCTCATTTCTACCTTACAAAATAGCCATTCCAATCTTCGCCTTTTGCGGGATGGTAGGTTCGTTATCTACACGAGATTCCACGGATCACATGACGTTGAAGGCAAAAACCAAAGGTGTGGTTTATGTATCGAATCACAGAACACTGCTAGATCCAATCTACATTTCATTGGCTCTCATGAAGCCAGTTGTTGCTGTTACATATAGCATAAGCAGAATATCAGAGCTCCTATCGCCGTTGAAAAGCTTCCGACTAACGCGGGAGGATCGAGGAAAGGACTTAAAAATGATGGAGGAGATTCTTTCTCATGGAAACATTGTTGTTTGCCCAGAAGGAACCACTTGTAGGGAGCCATATTTGCTGAGGTTTAGTCCTTTGTTTGCAGAATTAAGCGACGATATAGTTCCAGTAGCCCTCGACTCAAAGGTGAGCATGTTTTATGGAACAACTGCAAGTGGAAACAAAAGCTTGGATCCTCTATTCTTTCTCTTGAATCCTTACACAATTTACACTGTCAATTTTCTGAGGAAGTTACCAAAATCCTTCACGGCCACCAGTGGCGAATTATCCAAGATTGAAGTGGCTAACTATGTGCAGAACGAAATAGCAAAATTCCTGGGATTTGAATGCACAAACCTCACAAGGAAAGATAAGTACACAATTTTAGCAGGGAATGAAGGGACAGTCTGATATTATAAATTACACTGATATATTTAACAAAATGAGGTCACATTGTTGCAGCAATCTGTCTTGTACAGTTCATTATCATGAAAAATTGGTGAAGTTTAAAGAAAAAAGCGTGTTTATGTATTCATTTAGCATGCGTTCCTGAGATAATCGAAATGCTTGAAATTTTGTACCATGATTGTTTAAAATGGACTAAAATGGACCTAAGTATCAGTAAAGTTTCAACATATGAATTTTCAACATTGCCAACACTCATTCAGGTATTTTCGGGTTCAACTTGTTTTCATTTGGGAATCATGCGAATTCGATGAAAGATGGCAGAATCTTGCCTATGATGTTTTACAGTTAGCAAGTAGTTGAGAATTCAAATGCTAACTTGCCCTCTCAAGCGCTTATTCCATAGGAATATCACAACAAACAGCATACTTCTTACCATCTGAGTTTGTCCAAGTTTTTTTGAGTTCCTTTTACGCATACTTGCTCCTGACATGTGGTAACTAACTTTGCCTATGTTTTTCAAGTCCAGTCGGGTAAATTTTCAACTGATAAGGGTGATTCAAGAAAGGAAATACATTGGAAGAAAGAAAGATTGAATGCACAGGTTTTTTGTCATTAGTAATATAGTATTACTCTATCTTGGTTGCTCCTAATCATACAAGGAGCTTACTCAATAAATAACTGAAGTGACATAATACAGAGACAAATTCAATATGAATCTAGACTATCTAGTAAAAGTTTTCAGTCATTATTAGTGAGACGTGTCAAATCAAAAAAATTTTTTTTTTTTTGAAACAAAGAGGGTTCTTGCTTTCAAAGCGGTACAGTGACTTTAATGAGTCACTAATGAGTAAAGATACAATTACTTATATATATGTTATAATTGCACCCAATTGTGGATTAAAAGGGCTTGTCATAATAGTAAAAAGGCACCCAATCAATATAGTTGACCGAGATAACGTTATCATCTCTTCCCTATGATGCTGACGTTGTACTCAAAAAAGTATATTTAAGAAGAGAAATTTGAAAAAGGAAAATTGCACTCAATTATAATAAAATAAATTATTTTTTTAATTTTGAAAAAATTAAATTAATTAAAAAGGATCTTTTAAAACTAGATTTTAAAATTGTGTTTCTTTTTTTTTTAATTATGAAATTTTTAAAAATTGTCATTTTCTAAAAACTCAATCTTAATCATATAATCTATACCTTGTGATAATAATATTTGACCCCAAAAAAACTCTAAAGCATAGTTATTAAAACTGGACCGACTAGAAAACCGGTGACCTGCTAACCTGACCGGTCCGGTTAACAATTTTTTAACACTAAACAATCAAATCGCAAATAACCCGACTGATCCGCCGGTTTTCATACAGAACCGGTAATCCAAAAACCCAAGAATCACCTGAGTTGTTACACATAAAGGAAATTTAGAATTCTAGGGTCAATGGACGTCTTTTAACCTCTATTTTTCACCTAAAAGTCACTTTTCATATGACAATATTTTTATTAGTAAACAATATTTATTAGTTTTATTTTCACTTGTGTAATGATATTTAATTACAAAATTATAGTTGAATTGACACTAAATAACAATTATTCATGTTATATATGTGAAAAATAATTTAACGAGTTGATAGAAATTGACCAGCCAGTTCGACTGCTGAGTCACAGGTCGAACCTAGCTCCTAGGCCGAGTCAATGTCTGAGTCGGGTGTGATAACTATGCTCCAAAGATCAAGCCCTAAGTTGAAATTGTAGTAGGAGACACAACACAAGCAAGAAATTACTCTAAACGACATCGCATTGGACTTAATTTTTCTGTTCTGTCTTCTCATTCCCAGGGTTTTACGCTTTCACCACACCGACCCCGACCCCGACACCTATAGACCACCGTTTCTGGACTCCCGGATGGCTTGGAGGCAAATCCTATTCTTCAACAAAAGGATACCGCCAAACCCTTCCCATTCCGTTGCTAGGATTGCAAGCTTTTCATCAAAATCCAACCCTTACATAGGTAATTCGCTTAACTGTTTTAGCATTTTTGTTCGTTAATGCAGATTAAATCGATGCTCTTTTTGGTGAATGGGTGGTTATCCGGTTTGGAATTTTCTTTCTTGCGCAGTGAAGGTTGGGATACCGGAGTTCTTAAATGGAGTGGGTAAAGGAGTTGAGCAGTATGTGGAAAAGCTGGAGTCTGAATTCGGTGACTTGCAGAAGCTTCTCGTTGCCCGTACCATCAAGCTCAAGAGACTCGGCCTCAAATGCCAAGAAGTAAGAATAATTTTGGAATATTGAGAAAATAAAGGAATACATTCACAAAGTTATTGGAATTTAAATATGACTTGTTTGTGGGTTTATGTTGTTTAAGGGAGATTCGTTTGTGTAATTTCTTGAAAATTTAGCATGTTGGTTGACGAAATTTACTGATTCTGCTTTGTGTAAGTTAGCATTTGTAAATAGTAGCGCTTTTTGTTAGTGGAGTTTCAAAAGCACATAGACTTGGGCTGTTCTGATGTTATTGTTTAAACATAGGCTCAATTATGTGGGTAAAACAATTAAACAAAATCAGAAGTTAAAATGAGAGGGGGGAAATAACTTTCTAGGGGATGCTATTGATGTTGAAACAGATATGCTCACTTTCCAGTTAAAGCTTACAATGACTTTGCAGGAATCTGCAAAAAAAATAAGTGTTGGAAATCGGCACCAGCAAGACGGGCATAGTAAATAAAATTGGCAATGTTACGAAAGCAATAGAAAATTTGAACCCTTTTGATGGCTTGCATTTATAATTGAAAAACTTACTGCTTAAGAGTCATTCTGAGCCGTACAACATCTAAAATCCTATTTGAGATTTGACAGATGACTTACATGTAGGCTATAATCACCAATGGTTTATCTCTCCTTGTCAACACCTCTTTGTGCATTGGACAAACTTCTTGCCTCCTAAAGAACGTGATACTTAATTTGGATTAAGTTTACCAATATTGTATGGCACTTGGATTTTTGGGAGTTTGTCAACTCAAGAATTATTTTCCCCTTTACAATTTAGGTTATATGATCAGTGTTTTTTGTACATCTGAAGTATTATTGGCAGAAAAGTGTTCTTGGCAT
This sequence comes from Nyctanthes arbor-tristis, assembly GCA_963692815.1. Taxonomy (NCBI): domain Eukaryota; kingdom Viridiplantae; phylum Streptophyta; class Magnoliopsida; order Lamiales; family Oleaceae; genus Nyctanthes; species Nyctanthes arbor-tristis. Next base: position 19,989 of record CAVNYN010232895.1, read on the forward strand.
TTAGCATTTTAATATTACTGTTAATTTGAGCCACGGTTATCATATTTTACATGTTTGTGGACTTCGTAATCCTAATGAAGAATTCCAAACTTACAATTCGTTGGCAATGATCCTCCTAGCATGTGATTACATTTTTTTTAGAGCATTTCAAGCTCCACCTGATGTACTACTTATTTTTGCATGTGAGTTCACAATTTGTTTTTGGGGGTTCACCTATAAAATTTAATTGGGATGAGTTCTTGAGGACTACTATGATGGAGGTTCACATTCCTTTTGGTTGGGTCATATTACTGGTAGTCTTTTTGTACTTCTAGTCATGGTTATTGCGTGAATGTATGGATTGTATTCAATATTATTCAGAATGGAAAAATGGTTTTTTGGTCAAATACCATGTTCACATATACTTATTGAGCAATGCCGTTAATGGCATTATTATTAACTTTACAAGGTTGACTATTATGCCCTCATAAATATGTAACTGTTAATTTTGAAATTCTTATTCTCAGCATGTTCTAAGTCCATTATGTTATGCAAGTGTGTGGCCTTCCTTCCCCCAGCTTCTCTTTGTGTGCGTGTGAGCATGTTGATTCATTTTCAGTATTCTTTGGTTGTTAACCTTAAAGCTCATAGAGATGTTCTATTACTTTATTTGCATGCAGTTTCTAATCGCAAAGCAGATGGTAAAATCTTCTCTAATTTGGGGGAAGAAAATTAAAAGTAGAGGAGAATTGATCTGCTAAAAGTAGTAACTGTGTTGAGTGTTTGGATTTACTAAATTGTCAACCTAGTTAAAAGATAATAGTTCAAGAATGTTTGAGGGATATACTACCTCCGTCCCAAAAAGATGGTCCTATTTATTTTTTCACATAGATTAAGTAAAGTTCATTATTGGAAAAGTAAATTTAATATCATTTCCCTAATATACCGTTTCATTTATTAATTATTCCACTTTAATAATTCTATTTTTTGATAACCATGCACATTAAATATGGGCATATAAGAAAACTAATATTCTAGCTACTTTTTAAAAAGGAAACTCGACTATATTTCGGGACGGACGAAAAAGGAAAACTGGACCATCTTTTTGGAACGGAGGTAGTATTTGACAAGCTTTGTTAAAGAGGGATCATGGTTGGTCATCCAATTATATACATGTATATTGAATTATCTTCATATGTTAGCAATTAGCTTTCTCACTTTCAAATAAATTCATGCTTAGAAATGAAAATTCTATTGCAAAATTCTTTCAATTTTTATGTTGGGCTACTTCATATTTATATAATCATTAGCTGGAGGTTGTTTCACCCTCTAAAACTTTGTGTTTCCCGTTTCATTTCTTTTTAGCATAAATAAGTGCAGGATGTGGTTCGGAGGGAGGGACGGTTGTGCTACGGATTGATTATCCCACATTTGTCTTATAGTTCATGGTTGTCTGACTATACCCATTCCATCCATTTCTCTCTGGCTTGATGTGAGTTAGCTGTTGGTAATGTCAACTTTGCTACTTGCAGATATGGGTTCGAATCTATATGTACCATGTTTTGAATTTGTAGAAGATTGCCTGTTTTTACTGTTTTATTCAGGGGTTCACATACCATCTGAGTGCTTTAGTAACAAAAATATCCATTCGAGTATCACAGAAATGTTTTCTGCTATATGTCCAGCAATATGTGGGTGTATTGGAAACTTAAGAACTTTGTGGCCCCGTTCAGCCTGTATCTTATCTTCTGATGCTTTGTTTTAAATGATCGATTGTACCCTTTATGTATGAGCCCCCTAGTTGAACATAATTTATCTGCTTTTCCCCTCAAATGCTTGGTTAGCTGCTGTACTTTAGCAAATTTTCCCTTCCTTTCCAGTCTACTCAATATGATGCTTAGGGGTTTTTTCTTTTGTCTTTTCCCAGGGATGGATCCCTGGTTTGGCTGCACTAGGGTACAGCCTAGTGCAGCCCAAAAGAAAATTTTAAAAGAAAAATTTTAGTTTAAATTTTTTCTTTGAAGAACAAGATTGTTTTAACTCAATTCCATCAAAAAGCAAAAGATTTTTTTCATTACAAAGGGAATGGAAATTGTTTTAACTCAATTAGTCATTTAACAGTCAATCTATAGCAATCTACTATGCTCTAGTTTAAAAAGAAATACCACCACTCCACATTTTACATTTCATTTGAGATTTTTGGAAAAATATTTGGGATTTAAAAATATTTAAGGGTTTGGGCACTCGATGATTGATTTTTCTTAGTTATTTAAATCTTTTTCAAATTTTGGTAATCTCCTGAGGAGTCATAGT